>JANAVB010023491.1:0-19990 GCA_029216955.1 Iris pallida | reverse complement strand
AGCCGCATAGGAGATTACTGACCTGAAGTCCGCGCATGAGCTGTCTATGGCCGCATATTTTTCTGCCGCATGAAGCCGCAACGTGGCATTTTGTGGCTCTCAGGATTTGTGTCAATTTCTTTCCTCTTCCGAGATTCATCATTATGACAGAGTCATAATACCTGCCTTTGTCAGGGCTGTCAACTTTTGAGAGGGGTCAGCCGTCATGGCAATTAATGCAGCATGGGTCGGAGGGGAGCACTATCAAGCCACGTGTCCTCTGAGCCGCATGGAAAGCCTTGGGCCGCATAGCTCCTTATGCCGCATGATTTCCTGAGCCGCATGAGTTCTCTGAGCCACATGGATCTTGGCCGCATGAATCATTTCTTTCAGTATTTTCCATGCTTCTACAATACCCACATAGGTAGATAGGTTTATACATAGATGCATATCTATATACATATATATATATATATATATATATATATATGAGAGAGGAGAGAGAGAGGTACATACTTGCATACATTATATTCATAGCCCATATATACATATTTACATAGATTCATATATGTATATATACATATACATAGATAGAGAGGGTTAAGGGGTGAAAACATGTGTGTGTATGTGTGGAATGTTAACAGGAATGAGGGTGGGTGTTCAGATTTCCAGGGAACAGAGTGAGTGTGTAAAAGGATAGGAAGACAGTGGGGGTGTGGTATGTGAAGGCAATGGTGTGTGTGTTTGTGCAAGCTAACAGTGTGCCTACGTGACAGGGAATAGGAAACTGAAATCAGTCTGTACAACCTGTGTGAGTGTGTGAATAAGGCCTGTGTGTGTGTTTGTAGAGGAGGACTGTGTGTGTGTACACAGGTTAACACAAATTCAGTTCACAGTTTTGAATCAAAACTCAGTTTTAACATGTGAACCCAAAATCGATTTCAGCTAAAACAACTTGAAACTTCTTTAAATAATTCTCAGGAAGATGTGATTTAGTACTCAAATCCGTGTCAATGTATCAAGTGTTCAGTTAGCTAAGGTTACTACAGTGCACATGAAGTTAGATGTAGGATAGTTAAAGAATGCTAAGTTCAGTTCAAACACAACCCAGGTTAACACATATATACGTTCATAAAATTCCAGTTTTCAGAATCAACCTAAAACTCAGGAAATCAATGTGATACTTGAGTGTTCTCAGGTTTTCGAAAAATGACAGTTAACACAGTGTAAAACTCCAATTCAAAACATGAACTCCTAATGCCAATCCAACCAATCATTTAGATAAAACCAAACATGTGTAAACGAGCTAACAAAGCAATTAATCATCACAACAAAAATCAAGTTTAAATTTTGAAAAAAAAGGAACAGTAAGTATCAGGAAGTTGAGAATTGACAGTTCACATTCCATTCAAAAACTAATTCGAAGCCCAATTCTCAAACACCAAACCTAAATCATTATTTCAGCAATCTAATACACATGTCTATGAATTAATTCTTCGTAATTAACATCACAATTCAGTTAGGAATCAATAATTTCTAGAATTCGAAAACAGGGACTATGTATCAGTGATTCCCATTTCAAACCCAAAAATCAATAAAAAATCAAATTGAAAGTTCCAAAACAGGTGTACACAAGTGTTCCTCACATCAATACGTGTCATAGGGGTCCATTCGTGTCCAGGAAACTGGACACAGTCGTGTCTAAACAAAACACAACACAGACACAAGAACTGTGCACTCAACAGCGTCGTGCACGCGTGCACGTGTGTCCAGTGCACGACACAGGCCACGTGGTGACACGTGGCCATGCACACGTGTACGCCTAGACTAGGGGGACGTGTCCATGTGCCTGTCCCGTGTCCACGTGGTGTCCAAGTGTCGATACGAGACCGTATCAGTGGACAGTTGTGCACGTGTGTGTGTGTGTTTGTAATTTCAGTATGGGTGGATTTTCTCCGTGCACACTAAACGAGAACCCATAAAACTTTGTAGGTGTCGTGTCAGTCACTAGGAGAACGTGTCCACCGAATTTCGTGACCTGAGTCGCCGTGTCTTGTCCGCAATGGCACCCGAGCAGCAGGGCAGTCGTACGAGCCCCGTGCGGTGTCTCGTATTACGTGTCCAAGTGTCAAAACAGTGTCCAAACAAAACTAAAATCGACTCAGTCGATTAGGGTTGCAATATACACCTATTAGGCTATATGTACATGTAATTTGTTTTGAAAATAAACAATATTGAATTCACTCAAGCATTTCATCAAACACCTTAAATAACACATAGACACGTGTCCGATACAGACACCAAACGGACACAAAATCCACCCAAATTTCAGGGACAGCTTGGGGACTCCTAGATCTAGCCCTAAATGCAAAGAAAATAGAAATTTAAATCAATTTGGAGAGTTTTACCTATAGGTGCAAAAAGCATGAAAAAGCTCCAAATGGGGGATTCTTTCTTGCTAGCTAAATGCTTCCAAATTGTCCCAAAGCTGGGATTGAACTCCAAAATCAGAAAATAGGAGAGTATTAGGCTCTAATGCAAGAAACTAGAGTGGAAAAGGATTTAAAATGAATAATCTATGGGTTGGGAAAGAATGGACAAACCTCTTTCTTCAAAACTTGGAAAAATTAATAAAAGAGACAAGAACAAATGGAAGAGGCATTAAATAGGTGTGGGAAACCCTAGGTTGGCTGCCGTGGGTGGGCTTGTTGGGGTTTGGGCTTAAGTCATGGGCCTATGGCTCAATTTCATAAGTCATGAATTGGAAAAATCACAAGTCATTGAGTTAAGTCATAAGTCATGAACCCATTCCACTTAAACTTAATCTTCCGGTTCCAGAACTAATTTCTAATGACTAAAATAGGTTAACCTAGGTTAGACTAGGGTCACCATGGCTAGGGTTAGCTTCTAGGCTAGTCTACAAGTCTCAAACTAGTAAAGCCCAAACTAGGAATCACCAATCCAATAAATAATTCAAATAAGTCAAAAATGACCAAATTACCCCTAGGCTAAAAATGATAATTAAATCATCCTAATGACATGGTTAGGCTCTAGGTCATGTAGTCTCTAGGATTTCACTGGCAGCAAATCAAAATCACAAGTCATAAATTAAACCAATTTTTAAATAGTTTAAAAATTATTAAAAATCACCAAAAATCATAATATGAAACAAATATCAATAAATAATAATTATAATTACAAAATTTCAAAATTACCCTCATTTGGAAAACAGGGTGTTACAGACATGAACAAGCTATTACTTAAGTCGCATGATGATCGGCACCGAGCATAGATACAATCTGGTTGAGAAGGAATTTCTCGCATTAATCTTTACAATTCAAAAGATATGATATTATGTAATGGGACAAACCATTTATGTTATATCCAGGGTTAACCCTCTCAGGGTTCTCATGACTAAACTAAGTGCACTGAATTCTCGTCTTGCTACATGGGCGATGTTATTAACCCCCTATGATACGATCTATGTACGCAGAAGGCGGTTAAAGGACAGGCTCTGGTTGATTTCCTAGCTACACACCCGATAGCAGAAAGTTCCAAGCTATACGATAAAATTCTGGATAAAGTATTGGAGTCTAATACGATGACGAAAGAGTCTGTTTGGAGGATGTTCTTCGATTGAGCCTCGAGAACAGTCCCAAAGGCAACATTGTAGCGAGAGTGAGGGTAGTATTGATATCCCCTAATAATCTGGTCACCATTATGCTTATTCTCTTATGGAACCTTGTTCTAATAATGTCGCAGAGTATAATGCTCAACTCATTAGACTCCAGTTGGCTAAACAACTAGAGGTAGACTATCTAGAAGCCTATGGTGATTCCAAGTAGATAGTCAAGTACGAAGGGAATATGAGGTTTGTCATGAAGATCTTATTCCATATAATCAAACAAAGGTCGAGATAGCTGCTACTTTCTCTGGGTTCTTCATGGAGTATGTACCTCGGTTGGAAAATATAGAAGCGGATGAATTAGCTGGTTTGGCAACGTCAATAGCTACTCCAGTCAACACCTAAAAGTCGATCACAGTGATTGGTCGAGAACTATTCTGTACTAAGAATAATCTGGATGTTTATCAAAGTTATTCAGCAACAGCGGATATCAAAAAGAAGTTATTTTAATCAAGGGACATTCTCTTCATTTCTTTTATTATGCAGCCACTAAAATGTTGTATCAAAGATCATATGATGGACTTTTTTATGATGACTATCCGAAGAAGAAGCTAAACAGGCCCTTCGTGAAGATCATGATGGTATTTGTGGTGCTTATCAACCTGGTCCGATGTTGCAGGATAGGTTAAGACGTTTGGGCTACTATTGGCCCACTATGGTCGCTGATGCCATATATTATGCAAGAAAATGTAAAGCTTGCCAAATACATGCAGATTTCATACATCAACAGTAAGAATTTTTGTATCCTACAGCCACGTCCTGGCCCTTCGAAGCATGGGATATGGATATCATCGGACCCATTAACCCTCATTCGTCCAAAGGATACTGATTTATTCTGGCTATAACAGACTACTTTTCAAGATGGGCAGAAGCTATACCACTTGTTGAAGTGAAAATGTCTAATGGTATCATTTTAATTAAGTATCATGTAGTCCATCATTTTAAACTTCCCCGGAGGATCGTTCATGATAATGGCCCACAATTTGTGAGCACCGAATTCTATCGATTTTGTGAGAAAAACAAAATTCAAGATGTGGCCTTTATAGTCTATAATCTCTCAGTTAACGGTCTGGCTGAAGCTTTCAACAAAACTATTATCAAGTTACTCAAGGAGTTCGTTTCAGCTGATAAACATAATTTGAATGAGAAACTTGGTGAATGTCATTGGGCGTATCGCACTACAGTACGAACTCTCACCGGTACAATGTCGTTATTTTTGATCTATGAAAGTGAAGCAGTTCTTCCTCAAGAGATTCAAATTCTCTCTCTTCAGATTGCTCTATCCAATGAATTAACAACTGAAGACAATGATCATCTACGGTGACAAGAATTAGAAGCACTCGATGAGAAACGATTAATAGCTCAACAGCGAATTGAGTTATATCAAGCCTAAATTTCCAGAGCTTTCAATAAGAAGGTAAAGGAATGAGTTTTCTAGGTCGGTAAACTAGTTCTTTCAGTAAGAAGACCTATGGTTATGACGTATAAAAGTAAAAGAAAATTTATGGCTAAGTGAGAAGGTCTATTTGTTGTTGAATCAGTGTATTCAAATGGAGCATACAGATTAGCAAAGCCAAACGGAGATCTGTTGATGATTCCCATTAACGGCAAGTTCTTGAAAAAATATTATGTCTAATCACAAATGGACATTACTTTGTCTTCCCGAGCATGTTTTGTACAGTGACTACACATTCTTCTTGGAGTAAAGAATACTTCGTATGTTAAACATCAATTTTATTTCAAACTATTATTTTATCCCAACAGTTTTTGGATAAGTTATAAATAATGGGTCCTCATAAATTCCTCAGTGGAACTACCTCCAATTCTTATAGAACTTTCTTGTAAGAGAAATTTTCTAAAGAAACTATCCAATTTATAAAAGTACGTCATTTTAACCAAGTTGTTTTGATGACATCTCATTTCAAATTTTCCAGTCGAAATTGGAATAATCCATTATGTGAAGAATAATCATGTCCATATTACCTCTGAATTATTCTATGACATTTATCTTCTGTAGAGATTTATGAATTTGTCATGTCCTTATTACCTCTGAACAAATTTATTACGAAAAGAATATTCATGTCCCAATTACCTCTGAACTATTCTACACTATCGACTCTCTCTATAGAATTTTACAAATCTGTTATGTCCATATTACCTCTGAACATATTTATTTCAGAAACAGTTTTCAAATATCATCTCTGGTAAAGTTTCTGATCATCCCCTATTACTTGCATATAGTCGAGCACACCAAAAGTAATAGGTCCACATAATATCTATGATGTCCATATTACCTATGATAGTAATTTTTATATCTATTATCAATGCTTGAATTTAGCAGGTTACAGATAATAGGTACACATAATATCTATCATATCCATATTACCTCTGATAGTAATTTTCATATATATTATCTATGCTTGAATTTAACAGGTTACAGATAATAGGTCCACATAATATTTATCATGCTCATATTACCTCTAATAGTAATTTTCATATCTATTATCTATGCTTGAATTTAGCAGGTTACAGATAATAGGTCCACATAACATCTATCAAGTCCATATTACCTCTACTAGTAATTTTAATATCTATTATCTATGTTTAAGTTAAGCATGTTACAGATAATAGGTCCATATATCATCTATCATGTCCATATTATCTCTGATAGTAATTTTCATATCTATTATTGTTGCTTAATTTAAGTATGTTACAGATAATAAGTCCACACAAGCATGATATTTTTCTATGTCCATAATACCTCTAGAGAAGTATTAAGCTCAAATATCCCCAGCAACATGAGAAGTGTTCTTCATTTCAAAAAAATTCAATAAGGCCATAGAATACTGTTGTCATTAACTACAAAAAGAAAGAAAAAAGAAAGAATTACAATAGTCTTCTTTATATGTTGGTTTCAAACTGGACGCATGATTCCCCAAGGGTAATTTGTGTCTAATGATATATACAACTTGGATGGTGAGTCTGGACACCAAAGTTGAGACATCAAATTGATATTCTAATAGAAAATCTCAAGCAGTCACTTTCTCTCCAAGCCACAGAATATGCATAAGGATATTTTATGCAGGAATTTCCTCTTCAAGACATGGGAAACGTATAAGGAGGCTGTTTGCGTATGCATTCCATCAATTTTGGGAATTTTATCAAGACTATTCAAATAAAATGGAATATTTCATACGTCGAGTTATCAGTTGTCATCTATTTGTCAAAGTTAATGTGACATCTGTGAGTGTGTTCTTACATATTGAGTAATAGACTATTCACAGCAACTTAGCAAAATAAGAGGCTTTATTGCTGGTGATAAAGGGTTACCAAATATGGCTAAAGAGGAAGCCAACAAAACCTAAAATTTATAAAACCCTAAAACAGTTAGGGGAACATTCGGAGTCACTGATCATGTCTGCAAGGTCCTGAAACGACCGTACTCCTGAAGAGTAAACAGTCGACGAAAAGCATTCACTCCTCCCTGTATCATCTTCTCTTCAGGGCTTAAAGGAAGAGAATCAAATTCAGAAGATGCTTTTAAGGGCTTAGCAATATCAGCCATGGAAAGACCCAACACGTCTAAAAATTCTTGAGCCATAGAAAGTTTCATCTCTGCCAACTTCCTCTTCCTCGAATCAGAAGGAGGCACTGGAGTGGAGCTCACAGCAGCACACAGTCGTGGAGGAGTAGCTCTCTTCAACTCAAGAGAAGCCTTCTCAGAATACATTGACGAAACAGTACATGAATAGTTTTTTTTTACTACTATTTATAAAATAGTCTGGTGACTCTTCGTTTTTTTCAACGATTGCTTCGGGTGACCGAAATTTCCTAGAAGAATGTAAACGACGGCTTATTAATGATGATAAATCTATTTAATAAGCACTAAATCATTATAAGGAGCACAGTTTCCAAATGGGTGCTCCAACTCTATAAATAGGCTCATGAACAAGACTTGGACTTCTGCTAATCAAAGCCACATCTAATATGATAGAGATACTCAAAAAGATGCATAAGCAGTCTGCATCTTAAAAAGAGAAAGATCTATACACGTCATTCAGAAATCAAATGTGTCTTCCGAACAACATTTCTTAAAGACTATTCATATTCGCCTTGAAGGCGCCAATGTTATGCGATATTTTTTTGGTATATCGGCTTTAGCTTAATATTAAGTAGTTTACAAGTAAAGATGTGCTGGAGGCGTCTTCTGATCAAACAAAGATTCAGCTTATGTATTTGACAAACTCTATGCGTCTAGCCAGGGTTATAAAACCGAAGTCTTCTCACAAAGTTGTGTATCCAAGAATTCTCAATATATTTATAAAGTTTCGTAAGCAGTTACGCTTCATCATGAAGATAGTAACCTTTTCAGAAATCGAGCACAAGCTTACGCGACAAGATTAAAGTTGCAGTGAAATACAAAACTTTTATTAATAAAGCAATGATTACATATGATGGAGATCTATTACATTCTAGATTTTTATTCCAAAGATGTGATCATATCTAATGGAGATCTATTACATTCTATGTTTTCTCCATCAGGTCGTCTATCAGTGCAATCCAAAAGATATAAAAAATATTGCACTGAAGGACAACATAAAAAGGGTGAACACTTCCGCAAGATAGGTACTCCGACCGTTACATTCTCGCGAAAATGTCCAACTTGAGTCACATGCTAGAGCATCTACCAGCATGGCTTCCATTTATCTGTAACGCTCCAGTCCCAAAATACTTAAGACTAAGTACATAGACATACCAGCTGCATACATACAAAGTATACTCCAATATGTGGAATCCACGTTTGTATACATAAGCTGTAAAATGCAGTAATCCATGACAACTAATCTCATCCACAATAAAAAATAATTGTAGAATAAAAACCAACTTTGAATTTATCACTTATACAAAAGTTGGGCTGAGACAGATCCACTACCAACCAATTAAATGAGAAGAACAATACAAGGGAAGAAGGAGAAATAAAAGTAGAAAGACGACCCATGAGCAATCTTCTTCGACAAAATGGAGAAGATCATGGCCTTGGCTAGAACACCTGTGAAAAGACATGAAAGCACACACCTAGAGAGATCACCAGGTCCTCAAAGCGACATAACAAGATACATAAAGAACGTGCCATATAATCTATGATATAAATAAATAAAAGAAAAGGTGCATACAATAGGGTACCTAACCGTTCTACAGTGATAATGCAGTTAAGAACAAACCATCAATGCATGGGCACTCTGGCTACAAGGGATCAGTATAGTCCTTCAAGGGATACCAGGGACTTCAGAGCATAACATCCATCGAATGTCAGAGGCCAGCAGGAATCAGGTATCAGGAATCAGGAGCATCAGGATCGTATCTCCAATGGAGCATCCAGCAATGAAAAAGTATATACGTTGCCCAAACGTTAAGGAACTGTTCTACCTACCTAATGCTTAGTAGGGTCACAACCATGACTCATATGAACCTTTAGCAACTTCCAAGTCTACTAATCATGCAATCTATTGGCAGTTACTCCTAACCGTCACACGCCTCACACATATCAGTGGCCAGCCAACTACGCGAGTACGTATCCTATATGTGACTCACAACTCGTGATAAGCATGTGTCAAGGCCATATCAGATATACCGATACCTCATGTCAATGGGTGGTCCTCTAGTACTAAGTCAATGCAATAAAAAAATAAAACAATAAAAGTAACTAACTCAGTTGCTTGAACCCAAGTATGGCTTGGACACACAAGTAATAGAAATAGGAAATATATATATAAATAAACTATAATAATGACAGAAAATAAAGATAATAGATCACAGAGTATAGTGGCAAGGTATCTTGCCTGAGGCAGGTGCAAGAATCAGTAAGACCAATAGTCAGAACCGTCAGCAATACAAGTCACAATCCGCAAACAGCTCCGGATGCTGAAACGAACATCACAAACATTTTGGTATAAAAGATATGTCTTGAAAATCCTGTCCAAAATTCTAATTCTGGACTCAGAGGCAAAATCATAATTTTAGGTCAAAACGATGCCCGCCGTTGGACCCATTTTGTACCGAAAAGCGTGCTAGTATCTGTCACGCTCCGACCCGAAAAATTGCTCATCCTCTCTAGATTTCACCAGAATTATCGTCCTCGTTGGAGCGTGATGCCACACGAGCATGGAGTTGCGCTCGTACAAGACAAGATAACTAGTTCACATAAGTTTATCTTAAATTGATAACGTAAGCAGCGGAAGGAAAACAGAGTATACAATAAGAATCTCTTTTATTAATAATGAACTGAAGGTTACAAAATCTTGAATAGCCCAAATTAATATGCCAACTGGCTACAACACCCATGATCTCTCTAGCTCACAAAGGATTATATTGTTCCATATATTATGCCTCTTTATGTTCAACAAGTAGTCTTCGGCCGAACATCTCCATGTTGCAAGTTCGAATGCCAATACAGTAGCTCATCTTGAGACGTTAAGGACTCCATGCCTCGACGCGTCCAAGCCAATCCCCGCCCCGAGCCAACCATAACCTGAGCCTGCAAGCAAACTAGTGGGGGATTAGTGCTTTCGTCCTCGCTACACTGATCATGACCCACTCACACCCGACCAACACTAAGTACATTTAGTGAAACATGTAACATTATTTGGTGATCTTTCTATTTAGCCTTAGGATTAGTTTTATGACAATATTCAATCATAGCAACTTATTATAAATATGTCCACTACCGTGTCCCTGCGGCAGATCTAGTTAGACATAAAATGAACATAAACATAGTGATCGTGCTCATCTTCGTCCCATTTTGCCTAGCCTGTAATAGTTACAACTTTACATAACTAATCATACGATTCACGCTACCAACCAACCATACTTAGACATATGTATAAGGGTGGCAGGCCCTACGCCTGCACCCAACTCTAATCTCAGCCCACCGGCCCTATCTATATGAAGGTCACGGTGTTTCGTATTGTAATAGACTTGGCATCCTTATGTGTAAGCCTATGATCGCTACAATATGGGTTGCTAGCCCAGTATCTGAAGGATCCCAAACTTACTGATATCATAGCTTATCACAACACTAGCCGGTCGCAACCCGTCCTAGTGATGTGCATCATAAATACCACACATAATTCCCTCCTAAGCCGAACGGTCCTGGTGCCCCGATCATAACCGTTCGAGGGAAGCCACACCTATGCACGGGCCATCCGAGTCCATTGACCATACAATACGCGCCATAGCAAACAAGTCATCTCATTCCAACCAATCTCACATTCCATAAACATAATCCGCCATCCCTATCTCAAGTTCCTTCGACATTATGCCCCAACACATCCGTATTGATACACAACGCCCAATGGCTTAGACTTCTCGTACTTATACTCAGCGCGTTCCATTCATAAGTTATTCACATAACAGCAGTTCCGTTGTTACTTAGTCATTTCGTATCTTTTGTGCACGAGGGTACACTTAACGCCATAATCAGTGTTCTAGGCCTAGTGTTTAATGTTCTCGAAGTCGTGCATGTGATGCACATCTCGATATTACCTTTCAATGTTCTACCACCACCGTCCTACCGCGACCCATACATTTGATGTACGTCGCCCCAATTATTCAATGTTCCATGTTCTATCTTAATGTTCGACACACACTAAGACCTTTAACTGTTCGAGCCACACTCGCTAACTTGATAGCAACTTACGCATATAAGGATACATTTTATTAGACATGAAGGATTAGGGAGAGAGAGTCAAGAACCCGCCCACCTTAAGCCGATATGCCTTGTCGCATCGCCGAGCTGATGCGGCTCGATTCTATTACTTGGTTGCACGGCTAACTCTTCTAACTTAGCCATTCCGTTGAACTACTTGATTGATTCAGCCTATCGTGCCTATGCCACAATCTGTTACAAGACGACAATTTGGTTTTGCGGACATCATTTCGAATAAGGCAATTATCGACCCCTTATGATTCAGCATAAAAGCGTAGCCTGTGCACCAGATCAATCAAAGTCAATACTTTGTTCCAACCAGACTTATGCTTTACATAACTTCGACTTATAGATTCGAATCGACTCAAGCTTCTTTTCTAGCTAACGTAACTCTTGCATCGATACTTCATCGGGTCAACGCAACTCTTCGAGTCAACAACTCATCGTAATGCACCGTACGGAGCGGAGCATTACAGTATCTATGGTCTCTAAAGTTGTCAAACTACATGTATATGGGTCTGATTTGATGAGACAAACCCAACAGTATGTCCAAAATTGGATTCCGATGGGATGTACATAATTTTGCCCGTTGGATCGGCTTGCGGCCCGCCAAAATGGCGTTCCGGTCGACCTTTTTAGAATCGGAACAAACTCGACACAGGACCAAAAAAATTATATGGTCCTGTTGGCGCAAGCTTCGTCTCGATACGATAAACGTGCACAAAGTTATGGCCTAATTTGCAAAGGGGTCGATACGGGGTATCTTAACGGATGCACACTGATTTCGTCATGCACACACAACGAAATCGAGTTCCGTTAGTTTCCATACATCGATAACAACCATACACTCCTTTTGATGCTTATGGATTGTGACCACATCGCCCGGTTTGTTGGGACGCATGCCGTATCGGTAATTTTTTCAAGTTTTGAAATCAATTTTTTTAATTATTTTTGTGATTTTAATCTGATTTATATTACTGTATAAACAACTAAAAATTAAACTAATAATGAGGTTTCCATCTAGGTTAGGTTGTCTTCAATCCTATTTAGGTACTTTCCTAAAACTGTCGAGGGGTCGGCGACTGGTCGCCTTCCAACATTGGTCCATGAACGGGTTTTCTGTTCCACTTTAGAACAAATTTTCACCCATTTTTGGGTCGATCTTTCGGGCAGTCTAGAGCGTATAAAATCAAATTAATTGGAAGGACTAAGAGTTGGATAGGCTGTCTACATATCAGAAGTGTCGGATCGCGAAACGATCGAGCGAGGTGGCGGAAACGTCATTGTGAAGTTGCAACCGCAACTGTTGTTGCTGCCCTGCTCATGTCGGCGCTGTGCGCGCATGGCCTTGTTGTCGTCGGCCGGTGGACGGTCTAGGGGTGATGACATGTGCGAAGGGGCGCCTAGGTCTGGCAGTCAGACGACGCGGCTAGGGGTTGAGGTTAGGGTTTTGATATTTATTTATTCGTTATATATATAGCTTTTGCTATATATCAAACAATGGTCGGGTTGGGCCTCGGCCTGCCTCAGCTCGGGTTGTGGGGAAAGTTGGCTGTCTCGCGAGATCTTGAAGGATCTCGCGAGATATTGATATTTTTTCTTTCTTTACTGATTTATATATAAAACAATTCTATATATATATTTATTTATATACATGTATCTTAATATATCCAAGTATATTCAAAAATAGCTATAAAAATTTCTAAAAATTCAAAATTCATTTCTAAAATTATATGAGAATTACTGGTGTTAAAAAATTTCAACTGACAAATCCATGTACAAATTATTAGCTAACTATATTGTATTTATTTAAAAAAAAGATTTAAAACACATATATAAATATAAGTATATCATACCTATATACACTTATGAGAAATAACCCAATAAAATTTAAAACATTTCCAACACACAACATTGACTACCCATTATTTTGGTGGGGAAAAATATAACTTGAGCAATTTATTTATCTAATAAGGATTACTAGTTTGTATTAATATTTAAGACAAATCTCCTCATTAATTTTTAATTATTTATAACATGGAGGTATCCTAATATTTAAAATTATATATACATATATAAACATTTAGCAAAATATGCGGTTTCACATCCTACCCAACTTATAAAAATTTCGTCCTCAAAATTAAAAATAATCTTAATATCAAGAATAACGAGATTTAACACAAGGGAGAGCAGGTACGTCAATTTGTAACTCGATTTCCGAAAAGAGGGAGGTAGTTGTAAAAGTAATTCATGTTGTCATCCATATCCTATAAGATGATGCATTATTGGTTCAAGGACCTACCCAATTTATAGAACTAGGCTAAGCGTAAAAAAATTGTCATTACAAGCTTTGTGGAAGGAACCCCCCCTTTTTTCTAGAAAGAGGCACGCGAATGTTGGACACTTCTGACCGCAGTCTCGGGTTCCAAGCGAGGCTAGATATCGCCATAACATTTTTGGCCACTAACTTCGTTAGAAGAATTACTAGTGTCTAACGTCGTTCATATAGGGTCATATTTTAATAAGATAACAGGCATCACTTGTCCGAAGATAACTAGAACGTGATGGTTCCACAAGAAACTCGTTCTTCGCCTAGCAGAGGAAACTAAGAGATGAGCTTGAAGAACTTAGGGAAAAAAGAATTATGGCCAAGTGACGAGAATCTATAATAAGTACAGACCTTGCTATAGAATATGATTAGGTAAGTGTTAGGACCTTTTTGTCATATTGACTATGGTATGCGTGTTGGTATTTGGTATCGTATTGAGGCTTGTGCTTTCTTGGATGGAATGCATACGTCATGGGTGTGATGCATCTTGCCTGAATCATAGGTAATCAGTTTAGTCAAGGGAGTAGGTAAATATTGTATGGTTAAATCAAAATAGAATGAACTGAGCCTCTACGATTTGTTCTAGGGGAAAAATGAGTCATACATTTGGTATAATTACAATGGAGCACATGAAGGTATATTTGTGTGGGACACGTAGGTCATGTGTGTAGCTTGACTAGTCTAGTTCATGAGGGTGAAATTTGTTAGAAGGAAAGTGTTAGAGTTGTGCTTCAAATATGAAGGTCAAGGTAGGGGTTAGCAACTGGTACAGATAGGAGTGGATGTTATGAAGCACTGTTTATTAGTTTAATTTAAAACCAATCTAGCCCAATCATTTGCTAATTCTAGAATCCTAAGTTCTAGGGAGGCTTGGGATCTATAAACCTAAAATTCTTATTATTGACTTAAACAAAGACACGATTCTAGGATAAAATATGTTTGAAGAATTTAAGGTTGCGATCTTTTACTGCAGTTATCTAACGCGCGAGCAAAGGGTTACGAAATATAATACGAAGCTCGAGCTGTAACCTTCAACCAGATGGAAGGACAGTTGCGAATGGCATCCATTCCAAGAGGTAAAGTATACTAAGTTCAAGGTGTTGACCCAAACTGGATCGCAGTCAACCTAATCTTGATAATTAACTAGAGGATATCTGCTATGATCCAACTTGACACATCAAGCTCCATCAAGTTCCAAAACAGACAATCACCACATATCAGCTCAAGATGAACATCATCGACGATTGCGTGACATGTTGTTGTTTACTTATTCTCTGAGTCTGTATTTTACTTTTTATTGAGTCTAGGAGATTGTAAATTGAGTCACACTGAGTATCTCAACCCTAGACTTTACACCCAAAGCTCCAAAAACAAAAGTCCAAAAACATGCCAAACCCAAAATAGCCCATTGAACATTCTGTCCCCAAGGAGACAGAGTTCGGGCGGAACTCTGCCCCACACAGAGTTTGGGCCGAACTCTGCCCCCTTAATTATATCTGCGTATGTGTCTCTGATCTCTATTTATATTCCACATTTATACTCTGATTATTATTTCTGTTAGGTGAACTTGAATAGAGTTATTTTTTAATTGGGTATTATCGACACATACTCCATTCACCCCCCCTCTAGAGTTGCCTACACGTACTTCAATTGGTATTAGAGCTCTGTTCTCTTATATCAGACTAACATCCTAAGAGCTGAACCATAGAAACCACACAACCTACATTTTCCAACTATGGTGAGGGACAGTCCACAAATAGCCACCCCTATTTGACGGAACAAACTACACCTATTGGAAAACTAAGATGAGTATTTATCTTAATTTTCTAGACTTTGATCTGTGGACCATCGTCACGGATGGTTACAAGAAGCCGGCCAGAATAGCTGTCAAGGGGACTCTTGTTGAAAAACCCTACGACAAATATTCTGACCAGGAAAAGAAACAGGCAAGTCTAGATGCTAGGGCTATTAATGCTCTCTTTTGTGCAATAGACAGGACTGAATTCAACAGGGTCTCTACATGCTCCACCTCACACAAAGTACGAAAGCTTCTGGAGGTGACTCATGAAGGAACCACACAGGTTAAAGAATCAAAAATCACTTGTTTGACACAAGAATACGAGGCATTCAAAATGAAGCCAAACAAGACAATTACTCAAATGTTCACCAGATTCCTTGACATTGTCAACCCTCTATCCTCCTTTGGCAAAGCATATTCCAACCATGAGAAGATATGCAAAGTGCTAAAAAGATTTGCCGAAGATCTGGAACCCCATGGTCACAACGATTATCGAAGGAAATGATCATACGGCTATGTCACTGGAAAATCTGATGGGCAAGCTAACGACGCATGAGCTCGACCTTAAAGATTTTGAAAAAATGGCTCCAAAAGAAAAATAAATTGCCTTAAGAGTTCATCGTCGAAGAACCATCACAGAGGAAACATATGACGATGATTCCGAAGGTGACGATCAAGCACTCATGGTTCAAAATTTAAGAAGTTCCTACGCTTCAACTGAAGGAAGAAGGAACAAAAAGACGATAAGGAAGAACCCACCTGCTTCGGATGCAAGAAGACAGGACACGTCAGAAAAGATTATCCTATAGCAAAGAAAGGAAGCAGATACGAAAAATCGTACAAGAGGCCAACCTCAAAGAAGTATGCCAACACTAGCATCTGGCATGAAAGCGAGGCCAGTGATTCAGACGAAGAAGAGGACTCTCTACAAGACACTGCAAACGTCTGCCTAATGGCAACATCAGACAAGGCAAACGACTCTTTTGATGATTTCTCCTTCGATGAACTGGGTGGCGTCGTTAGTGATCTTCTTGAAGACCACAAAAGGTTATTAACAAATATAAGCATGCTAAGGAAAAGATCAAGATCCATGAAGTCAACATCCATAGACTTTCTTGCTTACTTGATAATGTTAGAAACACTACACCCACGAAAAGTACTGAGGAGGTATCTAAGCTTAAATTAAGCTTACACGATGCTGAATCTCTTACTGAGAAGCAAACACATGATATCACTGCTTTAAATAAAGAACTTGCTGAACAGAAAAATAAGTACAAGGTTGCTACTGCTAGAATACATGGCCTTAATATTAAATATGATGAGTTGCATGTTGCCTCTAAGAAATTAGAGATTAGACTGGGCAAATAGGTTATTCGACCTCAAACTCAGTCTTATAGTCACAACACTTATAAACCTGAGACGGCTAAACACAAGGGAGCACGTCACCACAAGAACACTCATCAACATACTACTCAAGGTTATGCCTTTATGTACACCTACACACATGCAGCACGAAAAATACACACACAAAAATTCTATCATCATCCTACTGCACACAATCACCATTATCATCATAATGTGCACACACTCACTACAGTCATCCTACTGCTACACATAGCTTTCATCATCCTGCACCCACATATAGACACAACTATCATCCTGCACCCAATAACAATATGCATACCTGCCCTTACTGTGGTTTACGCGGACACATATCACCGCAGTGTAGATTTAGAAAACTAGTTGACATTAATCTATATGCATGGGTATCGAAGACTAACTTTTCAGGACCCAAAAGAATATGGGTACCAAAGGTCACATCTACTCATTGTGTAGGCCTTCCTCCTCAAACTAGCAGCAAATAGATTCTTGATAGTGGGTGCTCGCGACATATGACTGGAGATGCTAATCTATTCGCAACATTATCAATAAAAGGGAAGGATATGTATCCTTCGACAACAATCTGAAAGGATATATCATAGGTAACGGTACAATTGGTTATCCTCCTTCTCCCGTCATTAAGGATGTTTATTTAGTAACTTAGTTAAAACATAACCTGCTCAGCATTAGTCATCTTGCTGATCATGGATATGATATTAACTTTGGAAAAACTAAATATTGTATCTATGATAGATCAACTGGAGACACCGCTTTTGAAGGGATAAGAAGATAACATATATTTTCTATCTACCTAGAGATGCTAACAATGCAGGAAGATGCCTCTACGCCCACAAAGACAAAAGGCTATTATGGCACCAGTGCCTTGGTCATGCCAACATGGATACCATATCCAGATTATCAACCAAGAAGCTAGTAAAAGGCCTGCGAGACATCACATTCAAGAAAGACACGCTTTGTGCCGAATGCGAAAAGAATAAGGCTACCAAAATTTTTTTAAATCCGTAAACTGTAAGTACTATCCGACCATTGCAATTACTTCATATGGATCTATTTGGTCCTAGTAGAGTAGCCAGTCTTGGCAGTAAACTCTATGCTTTTGTTATCATTGATAACTTTTCAAGATTTACTTGGTTTTCTTTCTTACAAATAAAAATGATACCATTTCAGTTTTTAAAGTTTTGCTAAAAAGGTTCAAAACGTAAAAGGCTACATGATTACTCGTATCCGAAGTGATCATGGTGGCAATTCGAAAATTCCAATTTTGAAAAGTTTTGTGATTTAAATGGCTTTAATCATGAGTTTTCTTGTCCTAAAACTCCTCAACAAAATGGTGTTGTGGAGAGGAAGAATAGGACTCTTGGCGATATGGCTAGAGTCATGTTGAATCAATTTTCTCTTCTAAAATATTTTTGGGCAGAAGCTGTCAGCACAGCGTGCCACGTTTTGAATAGGTTTTGATTCGACCTATTTCGAAGAAAAAACCCTATGAGCTTTGGTTTGGTAGAACTCCAAATGTTTCTTACATTCGAGTGTTTGGTTATCGCTGCTTTATCCTGAATACCAAAGAAAACTTGGGCAAGTTTGATGCCAAAGATGACGAAGGTATTCTTCTTGGCTATGCTGCCAAGAGTACCCGCACCCTAGAGTAAGGGCACGAGACGTGGTTACGTCTAGCCTAAGCCGCAGTGTCGGCGGTAGAACGCTATCCTAGGTCACAATATCTAGCAATAATATACTAAGCAGTTTATACTCCACGAATGGGGTGACATGATAAAAGTAAACTCAATCACAACTAAGGAAGAAGAAGCACGATATGATATAGAACTCAAGGAGATACAGATGATAAAATAGTCTAAGATAACATCACAGCAAATATCCAGAGTACAAATCTCAGCTTCTGAATATGAAAGATATATACAACTCAGAATCCCCAGACAGAAATAAAGTCTAGCTAAAACAGTCTCAAGACAACATAAATGAGATAGGCCTAACTAAGCTAGTCTAGGCAATGGGGTAATGTCCTCAGCTAGAGCTGGGTCCTCCTGAGAGTCCAGCTCGCAAGTGTCGTCTAGGGCTGCCCCGTAGAAGGTATCCACACAAGCCTCCTCCTCGTCCTCTGTAATATTTTCAACAGGTCCAGTCAGGACAAGAGCGAGAACAATACATCTCAACAGTTCATAGTAGGTTAGAAATATAATCATGCAGTAAAGTAAGACATAGATAATGAAGAAATGCAGTATATAAACAGAGAGAGACTATAATAGAAATATCTACTATAAGTAAAGAACTAACAGTGGCTAGTGAGTCAGAGTATAATATAGACATGTAAATGGCATAGGATATTCTGATGCTACAATATGGAAAGATTCTGATGCTGCACTCCGTGGATAGTATTCACATGTCTACTTCTACTCCCCGTACCCCCAATCAGTACACAAGGATCCAACCAGTTATGTTATGATTCCATGTAACGGCCCCGGAAGGTGGTACATAGTAGTCCATAAATGGGGATTCTGGGAAACCCAATAAATGGAATAAGGATTCAAGAAAAACTCTGTGATCATAAGAGTATATGTCACAAGTGATCAAAGAACCAAATGAAGCATAGTGATACGCCACATAAGTAAACGCACAGAACATGTAGTACCCGATGCTCCCTGAAGGGATAACATCCCAAGAAGGGATCCATATAGTACTAATCAGTGTGACCAACGTGACAGTATCAAGTAAAGTAATTTAATGCAGGAAAATAATTCTATGCAGGATATGAAATGATCAGAGAATGTACTCGCCTGGTATCTGAGTGTCCGGATAAAATGTACTATCTGAGGAGAGGTGTCTGGCTCCTAATCAGAACAGCACAAGTCACAACAAGTCTAAAATGATAACAATATGCAATTCAATGCCTTCTAGATGAATCTAGGTCAATCTAGGCCAAAGTCAACTCTTGGTCAACTCTGGTCAACCCTAGAAGTCAAACTAGGTCACCCAAGTCAAACCTAAGTCAAGCTAGTCTATTCTAGGTCTAACAAGCCATTCTAGGTTCTAACAAGACTAATCTAGGCAATATCATGCCCTAACAACCAAACCATA
>JANAVB010023490.1:0-69840 GCA_029216955.1 Iris pallida | reverse complement strand
AATATAAATGGCTGGACGTCGCTAAGTTTGCGACGTTTTTAGCGTCGTAGACTATTCGTCGCAATAGCGACCGATTGGCGACGAACTTTTGATCTGCGACTAGCTTTTCGGCGACCTGGTTTTCGTCGCTAAATTTTTTGCGACGTATTTTTATTTATTAGCGACATTTTTGGACGTCGCTAATATGACTCATTCTAGTATGTGATGAGGACAAGAGTAGGGTAAATGTCTATTTTATTTATGGAGTTTAGAATTTATCGCAGTCATACAAGCTAGCATGATGAGGACATAGAGCCTGATTTTGGATATACTATTCTAGTTATAGAATTTAGATTTTCTGCAGCCATACCGGTTGATGTGGTAAGGATCTAGATAACATGATTATAGGGTGTATACCTTAGTTATGGACTCTATCGTTTATTGCAGCTATGCTTACTGGCATGGCCAAAATTTTGGTGACATGATTTCAGATAGACGTGTATGGTTATCAGATCATATCTTAAATTGATTCACTTTATTTGACCAAATGAGCAAGAACAATTTCTACTATTATTTCTTGTCTTACTATTTTTTCTTATCGTATGATAATTTTCTCATCTTACCATTATTTCTTTGTCTTAATTAACCTTGTCTTAATCACGATCGACTATCTCGTACCTACATCTATCATCTATACTTTGAAAATTTTAAAATTCTCATATCTCTGTACCTTGAAAAAAAAGTCGAGGAAGTATCGTAATCATCTATCTTATGGAAGATGAATTTTTTATCAAGTGGTATCGTGGTAGGAATATAAGATGTTAGACATTTAGATAAAATTTGGGATGATATATGACTGAGATTGGAAATGAAATCAAGAGGCCAGTATTATCAATTGGGAAAACGATTACACTTAGAGAATTATTTTGAGTATGAATTGTTTTAGGAGGAACGAAGAATGATTTCAAGAATTGGAGTGTGCATGAAACTGTAATTTTCGTGGTTGTTATTACAACTGATGAGGATATTCGAGGACGACTGGATTTTGAGAACCTAAATATTTTTTAGTTAGTAATTCTTGAGATGTTTCATTTTGAATTCAGGCAAAGTACTAAGTTTAGGAATTTAAGATACATGGAAATGATTTGATTGCATGCAGTGAGGATGCTAAATTAAATGAGTATTGGTAGAGAATGATTGAGAACCGATGGAAAAAAATTGAGTTATAAGAAAATCTAGAGATTTTGTAAGATTACCAAATATTAAGAAGGGTGATATCTGAAGGTACAATTGAAAGACATGTGGAGATTGATTTATATAATGATGAATAAATTTTTATTTGTAGTGGCATAAATAGGAGGAGTATAGATTTGGACAATGTCCAAGAATTTTATAATTCTAATATAGGGATTAAATTAAAACTTAGGACAATGTAGAGGAATTTGGACTTTCAAGATGACTAAGTTGAAAGGATTACAAATCCAGTAAAAAAGAAAGAAAAGATTAATTGAGGAGTTATAACAAGAACATGCTTCATGAGTGGTTATCTTCATGACTGAAAATTTTAGGTTTTGGTAGTAGTCGAAGCAGAGCGATATGATTACCCCGACTTCCTTCTACAAATCCTATATTTTGGTTTTCTATCATAACAGAAGAAATTCAATTCCTTATCCTTGAATTGTTTCTTAAATTTTATCATTAAGATTTTGATCCCCTCTGTTTATGACCAATCGATTTTGGTCATCTTGTATATCGTACCAAAGAGTCTTGATTGCTGACTAGACTTAAATGACTTCAAATTCAATTGTGACCTGTATTTCCATCCTTGGATGCTCGTGCTCAGGCTTCGATGACCTTCTTCTTCATCTTGCCTAAATCCTATTTTAATCAAGAATTGATCAATTAAGATCGTGTCGAGACTTAAATTTTAATCGTGATTGGATTTCAATGCTATTGCTACTCGTGCTTTAACTTTCGATTTAATTCTTACTAATGACTAAGTTCTGTTCTAATCACGATTAAGCTTCATACTATCCTTGATCATACCGAAATCTCATGTTTGGTCATGCCTAGGCTGCTCTTCATCATATCTAATACTGTCGACCAAGGTCAGACAGACCTTATCTATGATCATGTCGAATTTCAATTTTTGATCACGTTGGATTTTAAATCGTGCCAAAAAACTTTTTGACCATGATTTGATTCCTCGATCTTATCTGAAATTCTCATGATTCTATCGTGCAAAAGTCCCTAGTCGGGCCTAAATAATTTTGAATTGATTATCTTGATCGTGTAAAAACTCGTCGTTCTTTGATCGTGCCTAACATATTGCCTAAACTTTTTTTCATGTTTTTAACCCCAATACTAACCTTTAATCTCGAGGACAAAATTCTTATAAGGTGGGTAGGATGTGAGCCCCATGAATTTTAGAAATTTTTTAAATTTTTTAAATATATTATTTTCGGTAATTTATTTTTATTTAATTATCATTAATGCTCTTTTTCGTGGCTTTGATTTCTGGAGCGTCAGAGATGTCAATCTCGGAAAACTTCCTTCACGAGTTTATAGTAGACAAGATTATCTTCATTTGATATATCATGTCCCATCCAAACTTGTTTTCTTGTGCTCTGTTTGCATCACGCAACTTCGGGACAATTTAGGCCATTTGATCATTGAATAATTATTAATAAATTTCCCACTTTTATCTTTGATCATCATATGCACGTTGTCGTGACTCTTAACTTAGGAGCACAAGACTAGTCGTTTTCTCAAAACCAACTTCTCGTACATGATCTAGTCGAGACACCCTATACCTATGACCTTCGTGGCCCACTCAGATACACCATCTTCTGCTTAATTTGTTTCGTACAACTTTTCTGACACAAGACCCAATCTTAATTCATCCCACGGATCACATTTATTTCTGACTTAAATTGGGGACACCCTTTTGGCCCAAACCTGTTGACCTAAAATATGGACACGGCCCACATTAAGCCTACTACCCACATGTCACTTGTGTCCCATTCATTTGAGTCCCTACATGCTATTTATTTACCCATGACCATAAATGATTAAATTAAATTATTTATTGCACCAAGTGATTTGACCCGACCCGACTCAATTGAACCCAACTCAAGCTTCATGTTGTCCTCTCATGACTACCCAAAAACTCCATACAAATTTTGCTCTTTCCTAATCAAAATATCTCCCTTTCTCTCTACTTTATTTAAATATCTCTTTCTCTCTTTTTCTAATAATTATATATATATATATATAATATATATATATATACTCACACACACAAACACCCCTACCATCACATACACACCCCACTCTCTCCCTCTATCACTTTCATCTCTCTCTCTTTTTCTAATATATACACAACTCTCTCTCTTTATCTCTTTATTATACAAACACCCACCCCATCACAATCAGCCCTCTCTTCTCTTTCCTTCCTCACACGACAGCACCCCCTCCATTTTTAGTCGAGCCCCCTTACAACATCTCCTCCTCCTTCTCACCAACTTCTCTATTCCATCATCATATTTTCTTCTCCACTCTCCTCCACCCTTGCCCGACAGGCACGGCCAGGCTAGGTGCGGCCAGTGTACGGCAGGCACGACCAGGCGTGGCCATGCCACGCACGCACACATACAGGCGTGCCCGAGGGGTACAGCAGCCACGGGTGTGCACACACCAGGCACGGCGGCAGTAGCGCACATGTGCAGCGGTGTGGCCGCACGCACCCACCACCATCTCGCGCCACCACGAACACCCCCCTTGTCCGATGAACCACCGAACGACCTCTCCATGGCGGTCGTCGACCTCCTCGACGTGTACTAGAGGCGATTCGTGCATTTTGTACGGCATCCCGTCGTGACGCACGAGTTTTGAACTTAGAATTTGTCAATACCACTTTTATAGCTTAGGGGTATTTTGGTCAGTTTGGACTTTTTTAAATTTTTGTGAATTATTTGGAATTATTATTAATTATTTGGACTTGTTATAATTAATATGATTTTTAGTGATTTTTAGTAATTTTTGGTAGAATTGATTTTGACCCTATAGTTGACTTTGACTAGTATTGACTAGAAGACTAACCTAGTGACTAACCTAGGTTAAGACCACTTGGTTAGGTTAAGTAAACTTGTTTTGACCTAATTTGGTGAGGGTTAAGTCAATGGAACTTGTTTGGAGAGATTTGGGGTTGATTTGACTATATGGCTTATGACTTCATAAGTCATGATTAATGACTTAGGCTAAATAGCCCATAGGCCCACACCATGAACCAACCCTAACCCTAATCAGCCCATGGCAGCCACTATTAACCCTTTCCCATCCTATTTAATGCCCCTCAAAGTTAGGGCTAGCCTCCATTAGGTTTTCTTGCCAAGTTTTAGAAAGAGGTATTTTCCATCTTCCATAAATCCTAGTAAATTCATTTTTATTCCTTTTTAACCCAAACAAATTGCATTGAGTCCTAAATTTCCTCTACTTTCTGTTGGTACCAAGTGTTCTTAGCTTTGGAGCTCATTGGAGGAATTTGGCCATCAAAAGGAGCACCTCTTTGTGGAGCTTTTTGGAGCTTTTGATACTCATAGGTAATTTCAATTCCTCACCATAGAACTCTGTTATTTTGCATCATTAGGGAGCCCTATACCTAGCCTAACTGTAGAAATAGGAATCCCCAAACTTTTGTGTCCTTTTGTGTCCATTTTGGACACGTATCAGTGTCATTTTTATTGTGTTTGTCGAAATGCCACAAAGGACTTTTCGTGTGATTTTTGAGTATTTGTTTGAATAGGAAATTAGCATTTAGCCTCACTTGTAGGTTTCTTGTGTCCTTGTGTGTCCTTGGTGTCGTGTCGAGTCGTGTCGGGCACGTGTACACACAGTCGTGCACACGCGCGTGCGGGCACAGTGCGTGCCCTGCACTTCGGGGGTCACAGCGACACGGACACGCCACCCCGACACATGGGATTTGACACACGGATGGGGGCCGACACTGACACGGGGATCCCCAAGTTTTAGGGCCCCACGTGTCGTGTCGGACACGCATGAACACGTGCACCGTTCTCATGCTGTGCTGTTTTCGGTTGAAAACGTGCACTGACACGCGTGTGTCGTGTCGTGTACACGCAACGTGGATACGATTCAGGGTATCCTATCCCTAGCCCTAGTCTAGGTCGACACGTGGACACAACCTCGTGGGTTGTGTCGTGTCGTGTCGTGCATACGAGAGTCGAGAACACGTGCACGATGATTATTTTCTGTGTTGCACAGTTTATACTGTTTTGTATTTTAATTTGATGGACACGTTTGTGTCCACTTTTGTGGACACAAACCACTTCTGTAGCATGTGTACATTATGTTTATTTTTTACCAACCTCTGTAATTGTATTTTAATTCGAATTTCATTGTTAATTGTCATTTCCCCTATTTCTGAAAAACCAATATATCAGCCTATATCATGTTCTGTCCAGTTTTCTAAAAATGAATTTTAGCAATCTTTTAAACCTATTTAACACAGTTTATTACTTGTAATTAAGGCTCATATAGGTGCACCTATGTATTATCTAGTAGTGTGCTGAAATTGGGTTTATTTCATTGTGTGTGTGAATCGATTTCTGAGTTTTAAATTAAGAACTGCTTATGAACTATTTTATTATTTTGGTTCAGTTTTTCCTGTTAGTTTAGGACTGTTTTTTACTATTATTGATTCCTTAACTGGGAAATGAAGTTGGGAAAACTTGTTAACTGTTTTACTGTGAGATATGTGACTGTATAATCTGGGAATGAGGTTGAGTTAATACCTGAATTCAATCATGAGTTTACTGTTTTGGGTTCTTGTGGGGTTTCAATTTGAGTATTAAAACTGAGAATTCCTATATAGGACTGTTCTAATGGTTTAGTATCCTATCATGTTTTTGAACTGTTAGATTCAATGTTAAATCTGAAATCTGGAAATGGGGGGAGGGGTTTTTGTTCATGTATAAATATGAGATTCAATGTTGCCATCACTGTTTTCATCACTCATATTCTCCATGATCATTCTCTCACTAATTACTCTATCCCTCACATTCACTCATGTATCCACTCACTTCCCTCTAATCTATCACTTCACTGTGTTCTCTAATCTATCACTTCACTCTATACACACACACTTTCTCATGTCTAGTACACACACACTTTCTCATGTCTAGTACACACACAAACATACACTAGTATGTTTATGTTCCCTCTCTCTTTCATATGTATATATATTTATGAATTGAGTTTGTTATATATATAGGATTCCTATATATATATATATGAATGTGTGCTTTTAATATATATTAGATATATATAGTGTATGTGATACCATATGATATAGTGTATTGTATATATGTATGTATGTGTTTGGTTTAGATATAGATTTGAATATGGTTGCTTAGCCCATGGTATAGCCTATTGGCCCATGGCCTAGTCTTCTAGCCTATGGCATGGTATGTCAGTGTGGAGTCTAGAATAGACTGTTTAGCCTTGTTAGGGCCTAGAATGGCTTGTTAGACCTAGAATAGACTAGTTTGACTAGTTTGACTTGGTTGACCTAGTTTGACTTCTAGGGTTGACCAGAGTTGACCAGAGTTAACCAAGAGTTGACTTTGGTCTAAATTGACCTAGATTCATGTAGAATGCATTGATTTGCATCTTATTATCATTGTAGACTTATAGTGACTTGTACTGTTCTATAGGAGACAGACACCACTCCTCGGACAGTATATATTCTCCAGATTTACCGGATACAGGCGAGTACATTCTCTGATCATTTCATATCCTACATTAGGAGTATATTTCCTGCTTTAGATTACTTTACGTGATGCTGACACGTTGGAAATACGGATTAGTACTATATGGATCTTGTTGGGCGATGTTATCCCCTTAGCGGATACATCGGGTATTTCGTGTTCGTGTACTTTATCGTGAACATCGTGTACTCCTTGTATTCGTGACATTCGTGTACAAATCGTGTGAAATCGTGTATATTCATGTATTCACATGATCTCGTGTGCGACTATACTTCGTGTGCAATAACATAACTTAGCCAGTTCCTTGTGTATTGATTGGGGCGGGGGAGTAGAAGTGGTTATGTATTCAATCTAGTAGATTACTCGTGTACAACCTCTGTAGATTACTCGTGTATAATATCGTGCCGTTTACATAACCATCTTGTGCTCTGAATCACTAGACACTATCAGTTCTTTATATACTGTAGCTATTTATTTACAGTCTTTCCTGTTTACCATATTATTCTTCAGTTTCTTGTATCTTACTCTCTAGCATGATTATATATCCTGACCTGCCATGATTTGTTGAGATGTACTGTGCTCGTTCCTGTCCTGACTGGACCTGTTGAAATATTACAGAGGACGAGGCTGAGGCGTTCTGCCCTGCCTACTACGGTGCTACACTAAACGAGTGCCTGGACTTGGACGAGCAGCAGGATCCACTAGCAGTAGATGACACTCCCTTAGACTAGGACTGTCTTTACTTTACTTGGATTACTGTATTAGATTTTGAGATATTCTGAGACATGTATTTATTATAGACACTTAGAATTCTGGTTGTATCTCTGTGATGTTTCTTTCCTGGATAGTATCATCTTTTTTCTTTTATTATCATTCTATCTTACCTGTTCTACCTTAGCTGTGGTTGAGTTATATTTCTGTTATGTCACCCCCACTCGGGGAGTATAACTGTTATTACCTTCAATTGTTAGATGTTGTGACCTAGGACAGCGTTCTACCGTCGACACTGCGACGTAGGCTGGACGTACCCACATCTCGTGCCCTTACTCTAGGGTGCGGGTCGTGACACGTTTTTAGTAGTGGCCCATGCAGGTCAAGGTTGGAAATGTAGTGGTATTCGAACTAGAATATCGCTGCAGTCTGCAGTAGGAATTAGTATATTTTTGAAGGTACTCAATCACACTAGGAAAATTCCTTATCAGATTCCGTATATCTATTTTGCTGCTTATTGTCTTCCTTAGAAATTTAAATTGTCCTCCTTTGATTTTTCGACTCATTCTCAGTAATTGCTTCTTGTTTGATCTGTGTCTCCAGTATGGTTGAGACGCGATCGCATCGTCCCGTGACGGGAGAGACTGGAGAGGGGTCTGCCACTTCTCGTGTCCAGCAGCCAGCTTCCAGTACCACAGGGCCAGTGCAGCCCTCAGGAGTCGGTATTTCTGCCACTTTTGGAGGAGCACCTCCAGCAGTCAGGAGGCCAGTTGTGATTCCTGAGATCCTTCCACCGCAGCAGCCTCCGCCTGCGGGGATGGTAGATGCTGCACATCTCTTCTCCTTCGTAGAGAGGATTATTGAGTCCCACCAGCAGCAACAGACGAGGCAGACTACAGATTTCAGGAAGGGGATCGACGAGGCGCACCAGCTGGTTCGTACCACAGTGGAGATGATTACTGCACAGGGGGCCTAGCAGTAGCCCCGTCGGAGGGAAAAGGACATTCAGGACTTCCAGAAGATGCATCATCGGGAGTTCTTCGGCACAGAGGGCATCCATGTTGCAGACGACTGGATAGAGCATATTGAGGAGATCTTCCGACTGGCGGAGATACCAGATCGACTCCAGATCGAGGCGACGGGCAGCCAGATGCAGGACTTAGCCCATTCGTGGTACCAGACATATCCCAGAGTGGGAGTTGAGGGCCAGACTTGGGCCCAGTTCAAGGAGCTATTCAAGAAACAGTTCTTTCCTGATGTTGCCTTGGGAGGTATCGAGGCACAGTTCGAGGGTCTGGCTCAGGGGAACCAGACGGTAGCTGAGTATGCCGGGGAGTTCTGCAGATTGGCCCGGTTTATAGATGATTTGACTGAGAAGACGAAGGCGAGGAAGTTTCGCCGAGGTCTGATTAGAGAGATTCGGTCGCTGACTAAGAGCGACCGGAATGCCACTTTTGCTGAGATATTTTCTGGGGCTATGGCGGCGGAGGACGACCTAGGGCTGAAGCTGAAGAGGGGTCGTGACTTCCAGGGTGGCAGTAGCAGTCAGGGACAGGCCAAGAGGCCTCACTTCCAGCAGCACTTTCAGCAGCAGAGGCCAGTTCAGCAGCACCAGCATCAGGGCCGTGCACCTTTTCAGCAGGTGTGTCACGCCCCAGAACCAGAATACTGGAGAGCGGGGGGAATGACTCAGCCAGCTACGTATTACGGGTAGATAAATACCGTATAATACGATCAATGCTGTCTAAAAGATAAGAGGGTGTATACTACGTGAAAGTCTCGCTATGGTCACTTCACATCTATTGTCTCAATCATTCAAACAAGAAGCAATAACAGAGAACATTTAAGAAGCAATAAGGCGTCCCAAACGCTTAGTCAAAATGTTCTTGAGATCTGGCTTTACAAAACATAGCCAGATGATATAGCAACATATACACAATTGTTATCATGCAGTCTGACTTAATTACAATTATGTAAAAGTAAGTGCAAGACTATCCGACTAACATGTCGGTGCCAAGCGGTAAAATGTAAAGTAATTAACAAAACGAGCGGGGAAGTAAGGAACCCACTCGAGTCCTCCTACGATCATTCCTCTAGTATTGACCATCTTGGAGGTAGAGGTAAGCTGAGTCCTCAGGAACCGGCTCTAAATCTGGCCATACAAAACCAGAGAGGTTAGACCTCTAATAGCAAGTACCGCAAGAAAGCACGATATGAGATACTAAACCAGTAAATAAGAGAATATAATAATAGATCTCTGCTTGCTATTGGGATTCGCGTAACATCACGACACTTCGAACCAACCTCCCAACCAAACAAGGACAGAAGTTGGCCCTTCATGTCCTGATGCTCTGATCATCTCAGTTAGGTAACAAAGTAGGTACAGTACACAAACAAATCAACTTAAACGGCCATCCAACTCCTACGGCTTACTACTGTGAGTCCCAAATTATCCTAAAATTTACAATAAGGATTTCTCAGTTCTTACTATGGACAAGTAAGGCCAGTCGATCCAATCAATCAATTGCGCCAATCATGAATTAGACGAGTTCCAGCGGGACGCCCGTCATTAATATACAATATACAATAATATAAGCAGATACCGCTCCCTGCCCGTGTAGCAGAATTGCAGTATCTGTGGGAACCAGCCGGCCTGTTGGACGCTAATAGTCCCAAAGAGGGTTGACATGTAAGAACTCGGAAATCCATTCCCTCCATGTAATCATTATTTTATTTAACTTAGTAGCCTCTATGTTAAGTGAAATCCCATGTCGTAGATTATGGTCATTTCAGAATGAGTACTTCCGTACAAAGTATGATATGTTCAACTCTACAACGATACCCGTGCGGTTAGGTTGTAGGTCTTATAGCGTAATGCAACAATTAAAACTAGCCACGAAATAATTATGCCTTGACCATAAAGTACACATGTTGCTTTCGTAAAAGAAATAAATAAATTATAGCCTGCATGTATCTATATGTCAATATTCGGGATTGGCCAATCGATTGCAAATATGAACGTGTCTTATTCTATTTAATTCAATAAGACGACTAGCCAGTCTCTAAGTTCCATCTAGGAATGCATGATAAATTATTAATCTCATGATCAATTATTGAAATAAAAATCTCATGCGGCTGAAAAATAAAATCTCATGCGGCTGGGAAATAAAATCTCATGCGGCTGAAGAATAAAGATTTCATGCGCTGAGGAATAAAGATTTCATGCGATGAGGGAAATAAAGATTTCATGCGCTGAGGAATAAAGATTTCATGCGGCCGTAGAAAATAAAGATTTCATGTGCTATGGGAAATAAAGATTTCATGCGCTGAGGAAATAAAGATTTCATGCGGCTGTGGAAAATAAAGATTTCATGCGCTGTGGGAAATAAAGATTTCATGCGCTGAGGAAATAAAGATTTCATGCGGCTGTGGGAAATAAAGATTTCATGCGCTGTGGGAAATAAAGATTTCATGCGCTGAGGAATAAAGATTTCATGCGGCTGTGGGAAATAAAGATTTCATGCGCTGTGGGAAATAAAGATTTCATGCGCTGAGGAATAAAGATTTCATGCGGCTGGGACTGTTCTTCCTCTCCGAATTTTTCTGAGAACAGAACCATGAAAGCCATTGCTTCCAAGCTCCATAAATCCTTCATCCCAAGCCCAAATATGGACTTCCATAGGTCAAAATTGGGTAGAACGAAATTCTCTACAACATGGAACCATCAAAATTTGAAGATAACAAAGTTTACTAGATCAAAACCTAAGAAACTCGAAAATGCATCAAACTTAGATCTACAACAAATAAGCCATGGAAATTGGGAATGCTAAGTACTAAAAAGACTTAAAATAATAAGGAAGATGATGGAACAATAATGGGAATCCATAAGGAAGCAAGTTGGCACTTGCCTTGCTCTCCTGGGTTGGTAGGAGAGTTATGAGGAAGAAGAAGAGTAATAGTAAAGTAATGAGAGAGAGAAAGGGGATGGGCTTTTAAATGAAGGAGTGGTGATAGGTGGGGGTTTATTTCGGTTCATGATAGACCAACATTATTAAACCAATCTGAGCCGAACCCATAGCAAAGCTAAAGCAGAGTATAAAAGCAGAAAGTAACGTACAGAAATAAAATTGCAGGAAATTAATTAACATAAAATTTAAAGGGATTTAAATACAGAGCAATACATGATAAATACAAAATATTTACATTTAAACAGTACATGTATTCTAAAAATACGTATTCTGGGAATGGAAAGTGACATCTCTACCCTCCTTAGAGAAATTACGTACTCGGAATTTCAAATCCAAGCAGGATAGAAACATCAGAGCTAGACTACTCTAGGTATAAGCAATTTAAGTAAGAAATCATTCTACAATGTCAACAGTAAGTAACATACCTATGTTGAACATTTTACGACACCAAGCAATTTTACTCATAAGGTAACAAGCATGAGGAGTTTAAGACAATCAAGGTATCAGAAAGAGATATACCTTGTGAGTCAAACATGTGTAGATACCGTGATCGGATATCATCCTCACGTTCCCACGTTGACTCCCCTAAAGTGATGATCCCAAGCAACCCGGACAAGGCTAATTGTTCGGTTCTTGAGTATCTTCTCTCTTCGGTCCAAAATAGACACATGCTGTTCCTCGTAAGACAGGTTGGTACCAACAACCAGCTCAGAATGATCAAGGATATGGCTTGGGTCCGACATATACCTTCGCAACTGAGATACATGAAATATGTCATTCACCTCTCGTACCAAAGGTGGAAGGGACAGACGATAAGCAACATCGCCTACCCTATCAAGGATAACAAATGGTCCTACGTATCTCGGACTCAACTTCCCGCGAACACCAAATCTAATGACCCCACAGGTAGGTGAGATCCGCAAGAACACGTGGTCCCCAACAGAAAACTTTAGCGGCCTACGATGCTGGTCCGTCCAATGATGATGCCGATCCTACGCAACTTGAAGTCGCTCTCTAATTTTCTTAACCAATTCAACTGTCTGAACAATCATTTCCGGGCCTAACATCTTCCTCTGCCCGATATCATCCTATGCTAGTGGCGACCTACACTTCTTACCATATAGTGATTCAAATGGCACCATCTGGATACTGGCTTGATAACTGTTGTTATAAGAAAACTCAACTAAGTGTAGGTGGCTCTCCCAAGATCCTCCAAAATCTAGGGTGCAAGCTCGCAACATATCTTCTAGGGTCTGAATTGTTCTTTCTGATTGCCCGTCTGTCTGGGGATGGTAAGCCGTACTAAATCTTAACTTGGTACCCAGACTATGATGTAAGCTCTTCCAGAAATGTGATGTAAAGCGGGTATCTCGGTCTGACACAATGCTGACGGGGACTCCATGCTGCCTGACTATCTGCTGCATATACAACTCTGCCAACTTTTCTGTAGATTGCTCTACTCTGAAAGGAAGAAAGTGTGCCACCTTTGTAAGCCGATCTACTATCACCCAAATAGCATCTTTACCACTTGGTCTCAGTAAACCGGTCAAAAAGTCTATTGTGATGTGTTCCCACTTCCATTTCGGGATAGGAAGTGGTTGCAATAACCCAGCTGGCCTCTGCTGTTCTGCCTTCACTTGCTGACATACCAAGCAACGGGAAATAAATCTAGCTATCTCCCTCTTCATCCCGTTCCACCAGAAGTGCTGCTTGATATCTTGGTACATCTTGGTCCCTCCAGGGTGTATAGAATATTGAGAACTGTGAGCTTCTGTCATAACCTCTTGTCTGATATCTCCACTAGGTACACATAGGCGTGATCCAAACCTAAGTGTACCATCTTCATGAACTTGCATCTAATTTCTGAGTCCTGACTCACATTCTGCTCTAAGCTTCTGAATCCTTGGGTCCTGTGCCTGAGCTGCCTTGATCCTGTCTACCAAATTGGATTGAACTTGTAAACTTGTTAGAACTCCTACATCACTAGGAAGTATAACTTCGATGCCCATCTCCTGAAGGTCTTCTAAGATGTGCTTTTGCGTTGTCAACATAAATGTGCCGCCTCTCCTGCTAAGAGCGTCTGCTACCACATTAGCCTTGCCTGGATGATACTGAAGCTCCACGTCATAATCCTTGATCAACTCCAACCATCTTCTCTGTCTCATGTTCAGCTCCTTCTGAGTAAAGATGTACCTCAGACTTTTATCTGTGTACATGTCTACTCGATCACCATATAAGTAATGCCTCCATAGCTTCAAAGCAAATACTACTGCTACTGCCGCTAACTCCAAGTCATGAGTTGGGTAATTCTTCTCGTGGTCTCGGAGCTGCCTAGATGCATATCCTATCACCTTCCCATATTGCATGATGACACATCCAAGTCCTTTACCTGACGCATCGCAATATGTAAAACCTCCGGGTCTAACTGGCAATGTAAGAATAGGCGCTGATATCAACTTCTGCTTCAGATTCTCAAATGATGCCTGGCATTCTGCCGACCAGACGAATGGTACATCCTTCCGTGTCAAGCGGGTCATAGGTGCTGAAATCCTTGCAAAGTCTGATGCGAACCTTCTGTAATATCCTGCCAATCCCAAGAAACTCCGTACATCAGCTACGGTCTTAGGTACCGACCAACTCTCTACTGCTTCTACCTTCTTGGGATCCACTGCTACTCCAGCTCCTGATATGATATGACCCAAAAATGAAATGTGATCCGACCAAAACTCACACTTGCTGAGCTTGGCATACAACTGGTTCTCTCTCAGAACCTGTAACACTTTTCTGAGGTTGTCTTCATGCTCCTCTCATTGGCAGAATATACGAGAATGTCGTCAAGAAATACAATGAAAAACTGATCCAAGTACGACATAAAGATGCGATTCATTAAATCTATAAAGATTGCTGGAGCATTGGTCAAACCAAACGGCATTACTAAGAATTCTAATACCCATACTTCGACCTGATTGCTATCTTGGGAATGTCCTCCTTCCGAACCCTCACTTGATGATACCCTGAACGAAGATCTATCTTGGAGAAAACTCCAGCTTTGCTCAACTGATCAAATAAGTCGTCGATCCTGGGTAGTGGGTACTTGTTCTTCACTGTTGCCGCGTTAAGCTTCCTGTAATCGATACACAATCTGGATGACCCATCCTTCTTCCCCACAAGTACCACTGGTACTGCCCATGGTGATATGCTAGCTTGGATGAACTTCTTCTCCTTCAGTTCCTCTATGTGCTGATATACCTTGGCCTGCTCGGAATCTGCCATTCTGTAAACTTGATCTGATATTGGTTTAGTTCCAGGTGCCAATTCTATACTGAACTCAATATCTCTAATCGGTGGTAGCCCTGGAAGTTCTTCGGGAAATACGTCTAGAAATTCTTCAACTACCTTCGGAACCTGAACTTCTTCCATTGCCGTTATTACTCCCTGTTCTTGTTGAGTTGCCTCTGATCTGACTAAGGTGAATCTCTTCATGCCAGGAATATCAAAAGATACACTTTCTCTACGATAATCTATCGTCGCATGACTGTCTTTCAGCCAGTCCATGCCTAAGATAACGTTGAAATTTCCAACAGGAAATTCTATCAACCGGGCGGGTAAGGAATGCCCGCAAACTACAACGCTACACGCTAGAATAACTCTACTAACTCCTACGAGCCCATTGCCAGTGAGTATATTAACCTCCCTGGCAATGCCTCGAACTCCATTCCTAGTCGTGTCACAAATTGTGCAGATATAAATGAGTGTGATGCTCCTGAATCAAAAAATGCTACTGCGGGATATGAGGCGACGAGAATGTTACGTGCCACAACCTCCCGAAGCTAAGGCCTCATCTAAGAACAGAGTGAATGCCTACCCTCGACCTCCTTGTTGGTTCCCATGTTGCGGCCTAGCCTGGTGCTGCGGCTGGCCCCTTCCTTGATGATGCTGAGGTGGTCTATGCTGGTGCTGCTGCATCGGCGGTCCCTGCTGCCGAAACATCTGAGCCTGTGGCATTAACGGACGCTGGGCCAATGGTCTCATTGCCACTGCGGGTCCTCGATACTGTCCTGCCCCTGGTGCTGGCAGAGCAGGAAATTGTTGCCCTGGTCCTCCTGACCTCGAATTCATGGGACAGGTGGTAACCCTATGATTTGAATTTCCATATATCAAACACTGTCCGTTCAATATCCGACATACATCTCTAGTGTGCCCTATCTTTCCGCAATAAGTGCAGCCCGCTGGGGGTTGCTGGTGTTTGCAAAAACAAAAGTATGAAACTTTATTGATACAAACTTTGTAAAGATTACAAGAATTCTGGAAAAGTACAACTGTAGGAATCCAATCTAGAAGACGATTGCTTTATCCCTTGGACGATGTGAACTTTGAAGATGGTAGCCTCTAAGTTGAAGGCAAAAGCCTCGGAAGAATGCAGCAGCACTTGGGCAAGAACTCCTGAACTCTCTGATATTTTTGAACTTTTTGTCTGATCTCTCTATCTGATCTCCTTGAATGAAGACTTGAAACTCTATTTATAGAGTTCTGGAAATAACTAATTTTTAGTTATTCTGAAAGACGCAAGTTGGATTGCACAGGAACTGGATTGTGCAGCATCAGACTGCGAAGGCAGTTGTCTAGTCGTGGGCTGACTGTCTTAGACATATGGCATCATTTGATTGAAATGCGCATGATCGTGTGAAGACGGTTGCCACGTAACGAGTAATTGATGGCATGAATACCACGTGTACTTTTATCAATTGTCAGGATGAAGTGCGCCACATGAATTGTGCTGACTTCAGATTGCACAGAGATGGATTGCGCTGGGCTGGATTGCGCAAGCACTGGATTGCGCTGCATGTATAGCTGTCCTCGGGCTGTGCGGCGTAATAAACGAACAGTCTCCTCGTTCTTTGTGCTGTCAGCTGTCAGAAAGATTTGATTTTGTCAGATAATGATGACATTGCCACGTCAGCCTGCGCAGTTGAAAGTGTGTGCAGTCTGGTGTGCGCAATCTGAATGATGCGCAATCTGATGTTTGCGCAGTTCATTTGAAAGTTGTATTTCTTGATTTTTTGACTTTGTTAGTAGGTGCAACTTGATTTTTTAGGACCTACAAGACCCCCTTCAAAGTTTTCGAAAGTTGAATTATTCAAAGTTTCGAAATACTTTGAATTTCAAATTTTAAAATCAAGTTGCGCATGAGCTGTCTGCGCAATCGGATGAGTCGATCCCTACTTTTTCGGCACAATCTGAGGCGGCCGTTCTCCTTTGAAAAACTATAAATAGTTCCTCATTCTCTCACTGTCATTCTTTACTTGCTTTCGAATTATCAAAAAGAAGTTTCTTGAGTATTCCCGATTCTCCTCGTCGATCTCCATGGCCCCTAAGCGATCCTCCGCCGCTGCCAAGGGCAAGGCCCCTGCCGAGACTTCGGCTAGGGTTGCGTCCCGTCCTTCTCGATATGAGACTACACATCCTGCTTTGCTAGGTAGATGATTCAATCGAAAACTCTTTTTAGAGTTTTTCGACTTCACTGATCTTCAAAATCCATCTCTTTTTAGAGATGTGATCATAATGTGCCACCCTTTTTAGGGTCTTGGTTGCACGAACTAGTTATTCTTCATTTTTATGAAGAATACTTTTTGCGCAATCGGTTGAACTGTGCTGACAAAAGTCAGCACCTGCTGATTTGCGTAGGATTGCCAGCGCAATCTGATGCTGGCACAAACTGATGGATGCGCAATCTGATGGTTGCGCAATCTGATGGTTGTATTTTTTTTGATTATACTTGTACTGAATTTCTATTTTCTCTGTTTTGATGCAGTGAATACCAGAGAAGATCCGAATATGAAACTTTTGTAGGAACTCTTTCAGAATCTAGTTCAAAGAGGACTTGTCCCACGTACTTTTTTCGTAATATGCACTTCCGTCCTCTCGCCAGACTATTCTGATAGCACAAGATAGATACATTGCTATGTCTGATGAATGGACAGCCTTTACAGACTGTTGATGCTGTCACCCACAGAAAACCTATGTTCCTGTTTGGTGAAGCAATTGACAAAAGTTCTTAACCACGACCACGTGTTGAGAAGAGAACTTTTCAGTGGAGGAGAAACTGATTTTGCTACCAGATATTGCTAGGTGCCTTCCTTGGCACGATATGCTCATGCTAGCTACCCCAGGAGAATGGACTGGGACATCACTCCTCTTCAGCAGTCTCGGACTGGAAAAATCTGCGTCAAGAAGGACCGAATAACAGAGACATGTTCTATAGTTCCTCAGAACACACAGTACTTTACTTAGAGGATTGAAACCAGGGTGCATCCCTCCGGAGAATTCTTCTCTGTTAATGCCTGTGAGGATCCCAATCTTTGCGAATGAGTATGCAAAGGTTGAAGGCAGTTACCCGGATCAAGACATCCGGTTGACAGGTCTGGTAAACCCAGACATCAAAAGGTGGTGCAGTATAGCAAATTGGATACTAGTTCAGTTTGGAGATAAACTCAGAGAGATTGAACTGTATGAAGCGGTACATGCTACCGTATATGGCTTCTACCCAAACCCTCATCTGTTTTTGGCACTGGCAGAGAGGTACAATTACAGGACAGGGACGTTCATGACGCCCTGCGAGAGATGGGGTTGGCTCTCTACGAGATGAAGTATATCTCGTACTTACCAATGGCAGACTTTCCTTACGAGGAGTATGTCCCCACCAACGACGAGTTAGAGAGACTGTGTCGAGAGAATTCGAAGATGGTAGAAGTCTTTGACGAGTTGCTATGCCATTACAACGTATTCTCTTTCTACTACAAGAGTGGCTCGTCTGGTACAATGCTATTCTTCGAAATGGCTAACTTATCTTTTCTCAACCATGTTAGTGAGAAAAAGACAAAAGAACATGATTCCTGCAATCCAGAATTCTTCCAACCTCTCACCCCTAGTGAAGTGATAAAGCTGATGGAGGAGAATAAGCGACTGGATACTTTAGTAGAGGATGAACATCAATATCCACCTCTTAAAGTTGGAGATTTTGCTGAGAGCCATGTAAGAATGGGCTACAGGTCCATGTCCAAAGAAGTCCAATTAGCAGGATTTCTATCGTACTGGCTCTGTCGCTTCGTCATGCCTGGGGCAAGTGCTGTAGACCCGCTTCCACCGCGGTGTCCTTTTGCTGCTGTCCGTTAGTCTTCGGCTACCGGATGGATCTACTATCAGCGATGACTTGCAGAATAAATACAGGTCTTCGTCTGTATGTAGATTCCATGCTTAAGGGTAAGTATGATAAATGTACTTTCCCCAGACTGGAATTACCTTACACATACTTATTCGGATGGCTACTCCTGCACCATTCATCTCTGATGAATCCTGCCATGGAGGCAGTGGATGGCAGTTTTCTGCGCCGGTTCTCACAGAGCCGATGGCTATACACTAGCCTGAAAGATTGCAGACGCACTTTAAACCTAGGCAGAGGATGGAATTTTCTTTGTACTCCCCCTCCAACAGGTTATGAATTTATGGCACCAAACATGGTTGACCTTGGGAGGCAGCCTATAGGTCGAATAACTTTTGAATGGTTGAAGGCAATCAGACCGTCACATCTTGTATATAGATTTGAGGAAGAATGCTTTCTGGAGCCATATTTGCCGAGTCGCTTCGCTCGACAATTTGGATATGACCAGTTCCACGTGGGGAATGCAATAACTTGCTTACGAGGAACAGGATACTTGATCGACAGGGCCAGAGCGTGGGCTTACTACAATGCTCGAGACACACGGGCAGTATTCTCGATGCCACACATGAATAATGCTGGTCCAAAAAATGCTGTACACATATTCACAGTTTATACAGCTGCCAACACTTTTACCGAAAACTTTAGCCTTGTAGATAGTTTTGCGATGGCAAACCGTCTGAGGAAGGGAGCAACTGATGTACTGGCTCCTAACAATGATGAGGAACACGAACCAGTGAATGATCCACTGGAGGCTTCCAGGGAAGTCAATTTCCCTGAGGAAGTTAATCAACCTATAAGAGTCTCTCTGAAGGTTGCTAAATCTCCAGTCAAGGAGAAGAAAAGAAGAAGGGAAGAGCTTCATGCCCCCATTGTGAAGAAGAAACTAATTCTAGAACATTCTTCAGAGAAGGTTACGACGAGATCGCAATCCAAACAATTGGCTGAGTCCACTCTAGATGAAGCCGCGACATCGACTTCCATTCAGAAACAAGCCGATGTAGTAACATAGAGAGCCCTGAGAGGCCTCTACATAGAAGGAAGAAGCTGGCCCATAGAAGACAGAATATAACAGTTTCTCCTTCGAGGCAAATTTATCTTCAGTAGTGATGAATGCCATGGCTGGAACCACCCTACCATCTCCTACCCCTATTTCTGAGGCTAGACATAAAACTACTAGTCCAGAACAGAGGGAGGATATTAAGGAGAGAGAAGAGATCGACCGGAGAGATGAGGCCATAGAGCCTAGAGACAATATTGCAGAAACAGAGCATGAACCTTTACAATCTCCATTGCCAACAGCAGCAGAAACTCATCTTTCTGCCACACCGGGAGCAAACCGTGAGAAGGAAGATCGTTTAAATGATCGAAGCTCTATATGACTGTGACTTCGGTTATCAGGAAGAAACTGATCATGCCGCTGCTGCTGCTAGTGAGAGGTTCCCGAGGACAGCGAAACGAGGAGAGCACCTCACCAGAAGCTGCTGATGAGACACAAAATTCGGAAGAGAATATTGATATCCAGACATCTCCTCGAGTTATTGATGACACTCTGACTCCTGAAAAGGAGGTTGAGGTGCCAATATCTCCAGAGAAGATTGCTGATGAAGAAGTAGATTTGGAGAAAACTCCAATTGCTGCTCCCGAAGGTATTGTAATGAAATTAGCGATCTTCTTTTAATAAGTAGCTTGATAGCTAACATCTTTACCTCTTATCCATACAAAACTCGGATCTTCTCCCGCTCCTCCAACATGTATGGACATAGTACTGGCGACGATAATTGATAGTAACAGCCGCCATTTATCTTGTGGCTCTGAAGCAGGAAGTAGTCAGGCCATAGTGTCTGAGGCTACTTCTGCTCAGCTAGAGTCTGTTCCTGCAGATGATAGGCCTGTTGCTGGATCGAACCAAGGTAAGACTGTTTTCACTTTCGATTCTTTTTGACAATAACAAATGACAGGCAGAATGACAATATTTAATTTTGCAGAAGAACAACCAGGAGGAGCAGCTAGCTCCACTCTAGTTCCCTTATTCAAAGAGCCTACTATTCGAGCAACTGAACATCTTGCTGCCTTGTCATTAACAGGAGTTGCTGCGACTCCTGGTTCTCTGGCGATTAATCAGCTTGTCATCCAATCATTCACTAAATGCTTCTTTGAGTCCTTGGGGCCTTTGATCAATAGAATGATGGACAAAGAAGATGCTAATTTTTACATGGTTAGAGGTCCGACCTCTTTCTTAGTAAAGGCTATCAGGGAGCAAGGTGACGAGCCCATGCCACTTTCCTTGACCACATATTAAATGAGCTGGAAGCTTTAATAAAGAACTATAAAGAGCTCAATAAGGGGGAAATAGAACCCTTAGTACAAGCAGAGTTTGAACAGATGGCACAGGCAGCTGCAGTTGAAAGAGTGAACCTCCAGAATCTCTTGGATGCCTATACTACTAAATCTGCTGAATATAATTCCAAGTTGAAATCGGTGAGCTCAACTGCTGAGAGAAGGATTGTCGAGCTGAGAGTGGAAATTGCTCGTCTCCAAGAGGAACTGGAAAATGAAGTTACAGAGCATCAGACTGCAGTCCAACAAATTGATGCTCTAACTCAGGAAAGAAACGAGTATGTAGCAACTCATGATGCTAAAATCACTCGCCGAATGGTAACCATGCCCGTTTTTAATGAAGAATTTGGGATGGAAGAGGCCAGGAGGAGAGTGATGGCATCTCGCGAAGAACGGTTGCAGATTTTGAAACAACAGATTGCTAATCTGATGATGCCTTCGTCTCAGTAGAAAGAACATCTTGTATCTTCTTGTCTTTCTTTAGGCTATGCATGTAATGTCTTAAATTTTGATCAATAAAAGACATTTTGTTGTGGCTCTATTATTTCTTGCATATCTTACTCAGATATAAATAATAGCGATAGAAAATATATTCAGAGGTACAGGACATGATATATTTCTTGATGATTTTGTAGAAAATAATTATATTCATTATATCTGCTCAGAGGTAATGTGGATGTGGCAGAATATAATTTGTCGAATATTATTATTTCAATAGATAACTTAATCAAGGATGATAAGTGACTGATGTGACTGATTAAATGAACGAAAATGGTGTGAATGAAATAAATGAATGAAATGAATCGTCAGGATGAACGGATAGACCGTCAAATGAATTGAATGAACGGGTGAACCGTCAAATGATAATGAATGAACGGGCGAACCGTCGGATGAATGTGAATGAAAGGATGAACCGTCTGATATTAATGAACGGGTGAACCGTCAAATGAATGTGAATAAACGGGCGAACCGTTGGATGATGATGAACGGATGAACCGTCAAATAATGTGAATGAACGGGCGAACCGTCGGATGATGATGAACGGATGAACCGTCAAATAAATATGAATGAACGGGCGAACCGTCGGATGATGATGAACGGATGAACCGTCAAATAATGTGAATGAACGGGCGAACCGTCGGATGATGATGAACGGATGAACCGTCAAATAAATGTGAATGAACGGGCGAACCGTCGGATGATGATGAACGGATGAACCGTCAAATAATATGAATGAAGGGTCAAACCGTCGGATGATGATGAACGGATGAACCGTCAAATAAATGTGAATGAACGGGCGAACTGTCGGATGAACGATGAACCGTCAGATGAATGTGAATGAACGTTGTCTTGAGAATCTCCTATAAATGGAACAAAAATCTGTAATGAATGATCATTTCCACTTTCAATATAAAGATGTCGTCTGGAGATGCATCCAAGAAGGTCGAAGTCACCCCGAAGGTTGGAGCGGCCTCTGAAAAATTTATTGTCGATCCAATTCAGCCAAAGCAGGCAGAAGTAGGCGAAGGTTCGTTTGCACCCAAACCACCGCGGGATATCCTGGATTTCTTGCTTGAACCAGGAAAGACTGAAGAAGAAGAGGCCATGAGGATGGCTGCTTGCAAGTTCCTGGTAGGTTCGAGCAAAGAAGTCCTCAGGTCTTTTGCTGATTATGTCTTTGATAAGGATGGCAGTGGTCCGCGTCCCAATGTTGAGAAGAACGATAGCGACCTTCCTTGATATCATGTAACATCACTTATGATGAAATAAAAATCAAACTTTATTTATTAATTATCTGATCATATTTACATAAATTTTTGTTACATTTATACATAGTATTTCTTGAGGAATTTGTCGTTGGTAGGCATCATTGCAACTCGACCATTCAACTCTGAAAGTTGATAGGCTCCATTCGAAAAGACTTTGCTGACAACGTAAGGTCCTTCCCACTTCGCATCAAACTTGCCTTTGCTCGAGTGAGTCATAGTCATAGGGCGTCTGACTGCTAAAACGAGTTCTCCCTGCTGAAAGGCTCTGACTTTAACTTTGCGGTTGAAAGTCTTCGAGATGCGGGCTTGATATAGCTCAATATGCTGTTGAGCTAATAGCCGCTTCTCATCGAGCGCTTCTAATTCTTGAAGTCGAAGAATATCGTTATTCTCTGTAGTAAGCTCGTTAGCAATGGCAATCCTTAAAGAAGGAATTTGAAGTTCCAGAGGAAGAACAGCTTCACAACCGTACACCAGAGAGAAAGGTGTAAAGCCTGTGGGGTTGCGGATTGTAGTTCGATAGGCCCAAAGACATTCACCAAGCTTTTTACTCAAATTCCGTTTGTTAGTGGATACAAACTTCTTGAGGAGCTTAATGATGGTTTTGTTGAAAGCTTCAGCTAATCCATTAGCAGCAGGATTGTAGGCTGTCGAAGCGACGTTGTCAATCCTATGATCATCGCAGAATCTTGTAAACTTCTGGCTGATGAATTGTGGTCCGTTGTCATGGATGATTCGTCGAGGTACACCGAATCGATAGATGACATGGTGTTTGACGAAATTAATGACACTGCTGGTCTTGACTTCAGCCAAAGGTATAGCTTCAGCCCATTTGGAGAAGTAGTCGATTATTGCCAGTATGAACCGATGTCTTCTAGAAGAAGGAGGATTGATGGGACCTATGATGTCCATGCCCCAAGCTTCAAAAGGCCAAGAAGCAGCCGTCGGATACAAAAATTCTGAAGGTTGATGAATAAAATCTGCATGGATTTGACAAGTTCGACATTTTCTTGCATAATCGATGGCATCAGATACCATAGAGGGCCAATAATAACCCATGCGTCGGATGCGATCCTGTAGCTTAGGACCATGTTGATGTGCTTCACAGACACCGTCATGAGCTTCACGCAGTACTTGTTTTGCTTCATCACTAGCTAGACAGCGTAGAAGAAGACCGTCATAAGTCCGTCGATAGAGAGTCTTGGTGGTTTGGTTGTAGTAGAATCATAGAGATCGTCGACGAATACTCGTAGCCTCCTTTGGATCTTTAGAAAGTATGTCATGAACAACAAAGTCAATGAAAGGAACTCTCCAGTCTTCATTGATAACATTAGTTTCAGCAAGATTACTGAACTCAATATTACGATTGTTTTCAATGCAAAACAACTCACGATTGGAAATAACCACTACTTGTTGTCTTTTGATAGGGATAGCTAAGACTGTCGTAAGATTGGCCAAGGCATCTGCCTCAGTATTGCAAGCTCACCGAACATAGTCTATGAAGAAGGCTTTGAATGACGTAGCCATGTTGATTGTTGCTTCATGATAAGGCACTAGATCTTGATGACGAACTTCATAGGTTCCTCTAACCTGATTAACAACCAGCTTAGAGTCGCCATAGACTTCAAGATACTCGACGTCCAATTGTTTGGCTAATTGAAGGCCGATGAGTAGAGCATTGTATTCTGCCACGTTGTTGGAGCAAGGCTCATCTAAGGAGTAAGCTCTTTGAATAGCTGACCCATCTGGAGAGACGAGAACAACTCTGACTCCTGCTACAATGGTACCATTGGGTCCAATCCTGGATGCTCCGTCAAAGAATAGACGCCAAATAGGAAATTCTTCAGAGATTGTATTAGATTCCAAAGTCTCATCTAGAATTTCATCGCAAAGTTTGGATGTCTCTGGAACAGGATGGGCTGCTAAGAAATCCGCCAGTGCTTGACCTTTGACAAATTTTTGAGGAACAATACAATGTCATATTGGGCTAGCAGAATGGCCCATGTAGCCAGCCGAGAGTTGAGTGTGCTGGGCTTCTTCATCAGTACCCGAAGAGGATTAACTCGGGATATGACATGAATAGTTTGACCAATGATATAATGTCGAGTCTTTTGAACAGCAAATATGAGAGCTAGGCATTCTTTTTCGACCGGACTATAACGGTGTTCAGCACCAATCATAGTAAGACTGAGATAATAGATAGCTTGTTAATGGCCTTCTTTGTTCTTTTGGGCAAGTAAAGCACCCAATGAATGATCCATAGCACAGACATACATTAAGAATGGTATGCCAGAGATTGGTGGTACCAAGAGCGGTGGAGTCATGAGATACCGTTTGATGTCGTCAAATGCTCGTTGACATTCTTCGGTCCAAACGAAAGATACACCCTTCTTCATGAGTTGAGCGAATGGTCTGCAGCATCCAGACAGATTCAAAATAAATCTCCTGATGTACGCAAGTCGACCTTGGAATCCTCGTAGCTCTTTTAGGTTGCGTGGAGGACACATCTCTTGAATGGCTTTGATCTTCTCGGGATCCACGTGTATACCCTTAAAGGTAATAACGAAGCCGAGAAATTTGCCACTAGAGACACCCAAGAATGACTTGGTGGGATTCATTTTGAGTTGATGATGGCGCATGAGATTGAAGATAGTTCTCAAGTCTTGGATGTGATCTTCCTTTAGACGACTTTTGACAGCAATATCGTCAACATAGCATTCGACAGTCTTGCACAGATGATCTCGAAAGATAGTACTCATTACTCGTTGGTATGTTGCACCAGCATTCTTGAGACCAAACGGTATCACAGTATAACAATAGACTCCACGAGGAGTGCGGAAAGAAGTATGCTTTTCATCTTCAGGATTCATCTGAATTTGATTGTATCCGGAGAATCCGTCCATGAAAGATATTCTTTCGAACCCACAGGTGTTGTCAATCATGACGTCCGTGATAGGGAGAGGAAATTCATCTTTTGGACATGCTTCATTAAGATCCCAGAAATCAATGCAAACTCGAACTTTGCCGGTTTTCTTTAGAACTGGGACAACATTAGCTACCCAATCAGGATGCTGCTCTTCTCCAATAAAGCCGCAAGCTATGAGCTTTTTGACTTCATCATCGATTGCATCCATCATTTTTGGCTTGAAATGCCGTTGTTGCTGTTTGATCGGTTTTCTATTCGGCAGAATGTTCAATTTGTGAGTAGCAGCTTTAGGATCCAGTCCTGGCATGTCTTCATAGCTCCAGGCAAAGACATCAATATATTCTTTAATCAGAAGAATTAATTCTTGTGTATCCTCTTCTGGAAGGTTCTTGCTGATGAATATTGGACGAGGTGATCCGTTTTCTCCTACATTAATTTGAACCAATTGATCTTCGATAGGAGGTTCCCTTTGTTCGAATCGGAGTTCCCATTGGGTATCCATTCGTTGGGCCTAAGGATCTATTTCAGAACTTTCTTCAATATCCTTGTTATAGCCTTCTGGAAGTTCGACAGAGACCATATTAGAAGATACAGTCAATCGATGAACTTGTCCGATGCTGGTGTCAGAATCCCACGATCTAGAATCAGAAGAGTTAGAACGTTCTTCACTATCAGATTCATAGCCTGCTGGAGATAACACTGGAGGTAAAGCATATCCGAGACCTCTTTTAGTCCTGTTGTAGTACATCTTTGACTTTCCTTTTGGAACAACCGTACGGAGAGGAGTTCTTTTACCTTTACCGTAGTTGAGGCCACTCTTAAAGTCATAACCCATCTTTCGGATGATGTCTTTTAATTGTTGACTGTAACGATGGAGTTGAAGATGCGCCGTATCGTTAACTTTGCTATCATCTGTATAGCTGAATTGTTGTTCTGGTCCTTTACTAAAAAATATTAGACTTTCGCCTTTCTTTCGAGCAGGAACAATTCGATATGAATCATCTGGGTGTTCAAAAGAGACTTCCGTTTGAAGAGATTGTACAACTCCCATTGTAAATGATTGGAAGCTATCTAACATATCTAAATAGCATTTAGTATGATAAATAACATCAGTATACTGGAAAGTAGACGCTTTTTATTGATTTGTATATTCGTATTTACAACAGGACCTTTAGCCTTAGCAGGCTTGGTCAGATTGATTACAAGCGGGAGAGAAGAAGAACTTGAAGAAGGCTTGTTACGACGGAGGTCGATAACAAGTGGCTCAGAGGAGGTGAGCTCCCTTTTGTCCTTGTTATGAATTAAATCAATAACAAAGGGTTCAGAAGAAGCAGGCTGCTTTTTTATCTTTGTTACGACGTAAGTCGATAACAAGTGGCTCAGAAGAGGTGAGCTCCCTTTGATCTTGATCATCATTTGTTGGTTTCTTCTGAACTGGTAAGTGAACAGCCAGAGGCTTGGAGGATTGAGGACGAGAAATACGCCCTTTGACAGGAATGATGAGGGTGTCATTAGGTACTGCTTCTGATTCTTCTTCAGTATCCAGAGATAAGACAACCTTCATGAATTCATCCTTGTACATGCGAGCGTCGTTGCAGTACGCTTCAATGCCTTTGAAAGGATAAAGATCAGCAACCTCCTTCTGGACTTCTCCTTTGTCATCAACATATTTGAAACATTAATGAAGAGTTGATGGAACAATGTTGTGTTCATGTAGGAATGGTCTCCCTAACAAAGCATTATAAGAACAACCATGATTGTCGATGATATAGAAGGTCACTTTTGTGCGCAGATTGCCTATTTGGAGTTTTAGGCGAATCATGCCCAAAGGTTCACTTCTTCCTTGATTGAATCCAAGGATGGTGGTGATTGTACTGGAGAGACTATGTGCAGGGATCTTCAACGTATCTAACATTGTCTTCGGTATGATGCTAAGGGCAGACCCTGGGTCTATCAGAATACGATCGACTTTCATCGAGTCGACATATCCTGTATAGTAGAGAGGATGGTCATGCCTGTTGTCTTCTATTAACAAGTCATCTTGAGTGAAAGTTATGTTTGGAATTAACTCCAACACGCTATGATAATGGAGACAAGAGACAGGCTCTGTTGTAGGCTTCTTCAGAAGGGCTAGACAAGTTTCTGCTTGCATGAGAGCTTCACTTAGAGTTTCTCGAGTCTCTTTAGAAAGACGTAAGAGCTCGAAAATTGACAACCGGGCCGGTGTATTGGCTAACTGAGCCAAAATATCGAAGTTGTAAGGCTTTTCAAGTCCAGAAGGAGATGTCTTCTTCAAAGGTTTATCGAAGCGGACTTGCTGTTTGCCTTTGTCAGCGACCGTCGGCTTGGGAAGAATGGGTATTACTACTGGTGAGGAAGCAGTAGGAATATCCTCAGTAGAAGCAGGCTGCACCGGAACAGGTTCAGAGGAAGAAGCAGGATTCTCTTAGGCTTCAGGATAATCCTTTAGATAAGCTTTCCCTGACCTGGTGCCCAACAGGATTTCCTCGTCAACTATGGGGTCAAAAGACACCATATTGCAAGTCTTTGTCTTGTCCTTGGAGCGATCTTTCTTTTTGGAGGAAGAGGGAAGTTCGAACTCGGAAGCAAGATCCGGATGAATCCACATAATCTCGCCATTATCAAGAGACAAGGGGACGAGACCTTCACTTCATGGAGGAGGAAGATTCTCAATCTCAAGAGTAGCTTTGGGGATAGGAATGACGCCATGCTGTACCATCTGGGACGGGAAATCACCGAACTGAACAGATACCATGTTTGCAGTGACAGTCTTCTCGTCTTGTTGCAGAGTGACGACGTCAGCGTTGACCAGCTCCTGGATTTTGCCTTTGAGCACATAACATGCTCGAGTGGGATGTCCGATGAACCTGTGATAGACACAATACTTGGGATGATCAGTCTTACCGACTTCATCGGGCTTCTTTGGATCTGGAAGTTGGATTTTATTGCTTTTGATTAAGCAATCAAAAATGCTAGCTGTGTCATTCTCGTCAAAGGAATACTCTACTTTAGGACGAGGTTCTCTCGATGGAGGTGCTGAAAGAGTAGAAGTGGACGTAGGAGGAGCCACGTTAACCGCCAGAGATTCTTTGTTCTTGTTCAAATTGATGTTCAAAGTTTCTTTTGGTTTGCGGTTGTTCTGGCGATTGCCACCGCCTGATGTTTGATGTTCATCCCGGTCAGGGTTAGACATTTGTACCCCTAGCTGCTTGAATTTGTCGGTGCTAACTTCAGCTGCTTTAGCGTTGACAATGAAGGATGGCCAATCTTGGAACTGAGTAGACCCCATCCACAAGCTGATGATAGGCAATAGATTTGCCTTGCAGGTGTCTATGGTGACAGCAGCCGGTGTTCCCGGTGGTATTTTCAAAGCTTTCCGACGGAATCTTTCAATAAAACTCTCAACAGTTTCATTGTGCCTTTGTTTGATTTTATTGAGGGCTGACATAGTCATGTCATTGATCCCCTCATAAAATTGTTCCAAGAAGATTTGCTTTAAGCTAGAGAAGGAGGTGATACAACCATCGGGCAAGCTTCTATACCAATCGTATGCTACGCCAGCTAAACAACCGACGAATACTCTGGTAAGAATAGCGTCATTTGGTTGAAGTTGAACAGTCATAACCTCAAAATGGTTGATGAACTGACTGGGAGATGTGCTGCCATCAAACAGCGAGATAGTTGGGATCTTATACTTTGGAGGAAACGGGACTTTCTTCTATTCAACTGGGTAAGGTTGCTTGATCTCCAACCTCTGCAAGTTGTCCTTCTCCTTGAAAGCTCCGAACTGAGTTCGCAGAAGCTTCACAGCTTCATTGGCATCTTCTACTGATGTAGAAGGAGCATGCTGAACCACAGTGTTAGGAGGAGAAACAGTATGATAAGCACTACCCCCAGCACCTGACTGACTGGGTGTAGGTTGGACTTGTACAGGAGGTACTGGAAGAGATGCTACCCCCAGCCCTGCATTAACAGGCACCGACGATGCTATGATTTCAGGATTTGCAGGTGGTACGGTCGGTGACACTGTGTGCTGAGCCACAATGATGGAATGCATACTTGCGACCATCTCAGTCATGGTCTTCAACGTATCTTCTAGTACAGCTATTCTTTGTTCTTGACTAGCTGAACTGGAAGCATCTGGATCTTCATTGACCACATAAGCTGTCACTTCTCTGGGTAGAGTGGAGGACACTATTTGTTCTGAGCTTTCGCTGTATGCATCATAGTCGGAGAAAGAATCATCTCCTGAGTGAGAAGGAAGAAGACGTTCGGAAGGATCTTGAAGATTTCTTTGACCGATTGTGTCTCGACTTCGGGATCTGGTATGTTGGAATACTCCTTCAGAAGATTCCTGGAGTAGATCCAAATACCGTTGGCTTGTCCTGCGAGGCTTCCCGTGCTTAGAGCACTTCCTACCCCCAGTGTCTCTGGAAGTCATGTTGACGGAAGCGTACAGAACCTCATCTTTATCTTTCGACATAGGTTCAGAGTTAGAAAAGTTCAGACGATCGAAGACAGATCGTCTAGTTGTTTGACAACAACACTTGATAACAACCTTATGATTACAATGATGATGATCACTTGGTTGAATTGGAAGTGTTGAAGTGTTGACCCGCCTTTGCTTGAGGTGCTCTCGGAGATCGGGAACAACAATGGGACAAGAAGAAGTTCGAGGGATATGTTCTTTAATAACATTCGGAACATGGTTCCGGTTCTTCAAATGTTTTGTCCCCTGAGTGTACAGGGAAGTGCTCATTTCATTGGCATAAGTGTCCGGATTCTTGATCCTGGAAGTTTGCTTCTGATGATGTTTGGTCTTCGGCATTGGCTGTTTACGTTTCACCGAAGTTGGCCTGTTGAGATAAGTTCTTAAATCAGCAAACTCACCCCCAGAGATTTTTGTTTGAGACACCAGTAATTTTCTCTGTCTTGAACGGGAGATTTTGAGGGTTGGAAGATCTTGGAATTCTGCTACCGGAGTAGGCAGAATACCTCTTTGATCAGTACAAGTTCTTTTAACATGGAGAGAAGAATCCTTGTTTGAAAAAAAATTTGTACTGACTGATGCCGAGGCACGTTCAGTGTGATCTTCTACGGTAAAGACCAAAGAAGACTGAGAAAAGACCAAAGAGCCTTTTCCTTTGTTTTGTAAAGAAGGGTTAGCTAAAGAGCGTTTCCCTCTGTTGTCTTCCAAGTCAAGAGACGAGGAAGTTTGAGAAAAGACCAAAGGGCCTTTTTCTTTGTTCTGAGGAAGAGGAATAGCCAAAAGACTACCCCCAGTAGATTACGCAGGAGCAGCAGGGTGTTGGAGATGAGCAGCACTCTTCTCCTTGTTGTGAGAAGAAGAAAGATTAGCCAAAGGGCTGTCTTTCTTATATTGCGCAGACACAGTTTGCGCATGAATGGATGGCGCACTGGCAGGTTGCGCAGAAGAGTCTTTGGCAGATGACTTTCTGGTTCTGGGCACAGACACTGTGATTTGTGCATCAGGAATTCTGGCCACTGAGTGTTTGGGGTGCACTCTAGTTGCTGGAGTGTTGGTTGGCGCAGGAAGATTGGTAGCCAACTGCGCTAGAGGCAGAGGAGTCTTGCCCCTTGATAGGGCAGCATATGAAGTCTCTTGTACACTAGCAACAGCAGCTTACGCATGAGTAGTTGAGACAGATTGTGCAACAGTCTTAGTGGAAGCAACTGTAGACTGTGCAGCAGATTGTGCAGCAGGCTTCTTGGCAGACTGTGCAGCAGTCTTGCTGGCAGAGTTAGTGGACTGTGCAGCAGTCTTGGAGACCCACACTGGACGCACTTTGCTCGTGGCAGAAGTGGTTGTAGTGCGAGGAGTGGTCTTAGAGTTGATCATGGCTTCATAGGCTGTCTGGTTGACCTTCACAACCAGAGACTTCTGCGTCTTTCCGATAGACGCTACGTCACATTGAGTTGTCACTTCCTCGTCGGAGGAGAAAGTTGTCCCCAGCAGAGTCGCCATTTTGTTTGCAAAAACAAAAGTATGAAACTTTATTGATACAAACTTTGTAAATATTACAAAAATTCTGGAAAAGTACAACTATAGGAATCCAATCTAGAAGACGATTGCTTTATCCCTTGGACGATGTGAACTTTGAAGACGGTAGCCTCTGAAGTTGAAGGCAAAAGCCTCGAAAGAATGCAGCAGCACTTGGGCAAGAACTCCTGAACTCTCTGATATTTCTGAACTTTTATGTCTGATCTCTCTATCTGATCTCCTTGAATGAAGACTTGAAACTCTATTTATAGAGTTCTGGAAATAACTAATTTTTAGTTATTCTGAATGGAGCAAGTTGGATTACGCAGGAACTGGATTGCACAGCATCAGACTGCACAGGTAGTTGTCTGGTCGTGGACTGACTGTCTTGGACACATGGCATCATTTGATTGAAATACGCATGATCGTATGAAGACGGTTGCCACGTAATGAGCAATTGATGGCATGAATGCCACGTGTACTTTTGTCAATTGTCAGGATAAAGTGCGCCACATGAATTACGCTGACTTCGGATTGTGCAGAGATGGATTGCGCTGGGCTAGATTGCGGAGGCACTAGATTGTGCTGCATGTACAGCTGTCCTCGAGCGCTGTGCAGCACAATAAACGAACAGTCTCCTCGATCTTTGTGCTGTCAGCTGTCAGAAAGATTTGATTTTATCAGATAATGATAACATTGCCACGTCAGCCTGCGCAGTTGAAAGTGTGCGCAGTCTGGTGTGCGCAAACTGATGTTTGCGCAGTTCATTTAAAAGTTGTATTTATTGATTTTCTGATTTTGTTAGTAGGTACAACTTGATTTTTTAGGACCTACAGCTGGTTCTTCTACTGTTGCTGTTGCTGCTACCTGGGTGGTGGTGCCGGCCCTCGCATTGCCACATCGTGAATATGAATGCCAAGGGATGGTGCTGTTGTTCGGGGTGCTGCTCCCCCTCCTCCTTCAATCTGACTGTGGGATCTCTTCTGACCTCCAGTCCTTGCCGTGATCCTCTGAATGGTGATCTCATGCCTTCGGGTTGCCGTCAATACTTCATCAAAAGTCTGGTAATTGTGCCCCTCTATCAATTGCAAGAGCTCAAGGTGAAACCCTTGCTGGAACCTCGTAGCCCTCTGGCTCTCTGTTGCTACCATCTCTGGGGCAAACCTACTCAATCTGCAGAACTCTGCTGCATAAGCATCTACAGTCTTGCCAGCCTGTCTAAGGTTGATAAACTTCTGTTGTAGCTCAAACTGTGCCACAACTCTATAGTACTTTGTCTTGAATCTTGCTGTAAAATTGTCCCAAGCAACCGGACGTCTGATGCCCACTTCCTCTGATTTCCACCAACCACATGCGAGATCCTGAAGTAACAACTTCACTTGATCCACACGTTCTTCTGCCGGCACCTTAGCTGCTGTCAGAATAGCCTCAATATCCTTAAGCCATGCAACTGCTGAGATGGCATCCTCCGTTCCTTCGAAACGGCGGGGGTTGAACTTGCAAAACCTGGCTGATGCTCCTGAATCTGTCCTCGTCCCTCTTTCCAAAGCCGTCTGCAATCCTTGGTTGAGTAATACGTTCTGCTCTTGCAACTGAGCGTGCATGCGCTGCTGGGCTAACATATGATGTTGCTGAGTAACCATCATCCCTCTTATGATCTCCAGGAGAGCCGGTGTGTCCATTTCCGCAGGGGTAGGTGGAACTGTTGGTGGTGGTGGAACCTCCGGATACTGTGATCCAGCTGCTGCTTCCACTATTACTTCTTCTTGGATAGTCTCTTGAGTTAGTACCGGCCCTTGTTGCTTACTAACATGGTCAGCTTGTCCGTGTTGCTCTTTTTGTTGTTGTCCAGTCCTGGCAGATGCGGACGAAGTGCCCCTAAGAAAAGGGACAAAAGAACAATCAAACGATCGGACAGAAAAGATCAATAAAGTCAAAGGATACTGGAATGTCAAGCTAGAGTCGAGAGTAACAAATCATGAGATCAAGGAGGAACATGTGTGATTGAGACATCCTATAAATTAAAATACCCCACAAGTCTGAAATTAGACCTGCATGGGCCACCACTAAAACCTTGTCACGCCCCAGAACGAGAATACTTGAGAGCGGGAGAATGACTCAGCCAACTATGTATTACGGGTAGATGAATACCGTATAATACGATCAATGCTGTCTAAAAGACAAGGGGGTGCATACTACGTGAAAGTCTCGCTATGGTCACTTCACATCTATTGTCTCAATCATTCAAACAAGAAGCAATAACAGAGAACATTTAAGATAAAGCAATAAGGCATCCCAAACGCTTAGTCAAAATGTTCTTGAGATCTGGCTTTACAAAACATAGCCAGATGATATAGCAACATATACACAATTGTTATCAGCTGCAGTCTGACTTAATTACAATTATATAAAAGTAAGTGCAAGACTATCCGACTAACATGTCGGTGCCAAGCGGCAAAATGTAAAGTAATTAACAAAACGAGCGGGGAAGTAAGGAACCCACTCGAGTCCTCCTGCGATCATTCCTCTAATATTGACCATCTTGGAGGTAGAAGTAAGCTGAGTCCTCGGGAACCGGCTCTAAATCTGGCCATGCAAAACCAGAGAGGTTAGACCTCTAATAGCAAGTACCGCAAGGAGCACGATATGAGACATTAAACTAGTAAATAAGAGAATATAATAATAGATCTCTGCTTGCTATTGGGATTCGCGTAACATCACGACACTTCGAACCAACCTCCCAACCAAACAAGGACAAAAGTTGGCCCGTCATGTCCTGATGCTCTGATCATCTCAGTTAGGTAACAGAGTAGGTACAGTACACAAACAAATCAACTTAAACGGCCATCCAACTCCTACGGCTTACTACTGTGAGTCCCAAGTTATCCTGGAATTATACAATAAGGATTTCTCAGTTCTTACTATGGACAAGCAAGGCTAGTCGATCCAATCAATCAATTGTACCAATCATAAATTAGACGAGTCCCAGCGGGACGTCCGTCATCAATATAAAATATACAATAATATAAGCAGATACCGCTCCCTGCCCGTGTGGCAGAATTGCAGTATCTGTGGGAACCAGCCGACCTGTTGGGCGCTAATAGCCCCAAAGAGGGTTGCCATGTAAGAACTCAGAAATCCATTCCCTCCATGCAATCATTATTTTATTTAACTTAGTAGCCTCTATGTTAAGTGAAATTCCATGTCGTGGATCATGGTCATTTCAGAATGAGTACTTCCGTATAAAGTACGATATGCTCAACTCTACAACGATACCCGTGCGGTTAGGTTGTAGGTCTTACATAGCGTAATACAATAATTAAAACTAACCACGGAATAATTATGCCTTGACCATAAAGTACACATGCTGCTTTCGTAAAATAAATAAATAAATTGTAGCCTGCATGTATCTATATGTCAATATTCGGGATTGGCCAATCGATTGCAAATATGAACGTGTCTAATTCCATTTAATTCAATAAGATGACTAGCCAGTCTCTTAGTTCCATCTAGGAACGCATGATAAATTATTAATCTCATGATCAATTATTGAAATAAAAATCTCATGCGGCTGAAAAATAAAAATCTCATGCGGCTGGGAAATAAAATCTCATGCGGCTGGGAAATAAAATCTCATGCGGTTGAGGAATAAAGATTTCATGCGCTGAGGAATAAAGATTTCATGCGCTGAGGGAAATAAAGATTTCATGCGCTGAGGAATAAAGATTTTATGCGGCCGTGGGAAATAAAGATTTCATGTGCTATGGGAAATAAAGATTTTATGTGCTGAGGAAATAAAGATTTCATGTGGCTGTGGGAAATAAAGATTTCATGCGCTGTGGGAAATAAAGATTTCATGCGCTGTAGGAAATAAAGATTTTATTCGCTGAGGAAATAAAGATTTCATGCGGTTGTGGGAAATAAAGATTTTATGCGCTGTGGGAAATAAAGATTTCATGCGCTGAGGAAATAAAGATTTCATGCGGCTGTGGGAAAGAAAGATTCCATGCGCTGTGGGAAATAAAGATTTCATGCGCTGAGGAATAAAGATTTCATGCGGCTGTGGGAAATAAAGATTTCATGCGCTGTGGAAAATAAAGATTTCATGCGCTGTGGGAAATAAAGATTTCATGCGCTGAAAAATAAAGATTTCATGCGGCTGGAACTGTTCTTCCTCTCCGAATTTTTCTGAGAACAGAACCATGGAAGCCATTGCTTCCAAGCTCCATAAATCTTTCATCCCAAGCCCAAATATGGACTTCCATAGGTCAAAATTGGGTAGGACGAAATTCTCTACAAAATGGAACCATCAAACCTTGAAGATAACAAAGTTTACTAGATCAAAACCTAAGAAATCCGAAAATGTATCAAACTTAGATCTACAACAAATAAGCCATGGAAATTGGGAATGCTAAGTACTAAAGAGACTTAGAATCAAATAAGGAAGATGATGAAACAATAATAATAGGGATCCATCAGGAAGCAAGTTGGCACTTGCCTTGCTCTCCTAGGTTGGTGGGAGAGTTATGAGGAAGAAGAAGAGTAACAGTGAAGTAATGAAGAGAGAGAAAGGGAATGGGCTTTTAAATGAAGGAGTGGTGGTAGGTGGGGGTTTATTTCGGTTTATGATGTACCAACATAATTAAACCAATCTGAGCTGAACCTATAGCAAAGCTAAAGCAGAGTATAAAAGCAGAAAGTAAAGTACAGAAATGAAATTGCCGAAAATTAATTAACATAAAATTTAAAGGGATTTAAATACAGAGTAATACATGATAAATACAAAATATTTACATTTAAACAGTACATGTATTCTAAAAATACATATTCTGGGAATGGGAAGTAACAAGGTACAGCACCAGCAGCAGAGAGGATAGCAGGCACCCAGGCAGCAGGCTGTTAGTTGTACTTTCTGCAAGAAGCCTGGGCACAAGTGGGACGAGTGCAGGAAGAGACTTGGCAGATGCTTGATGTGTGGATCAGCAGACCATCAGATGCGAGAGTGTCCAGTTGCATCGATGCATCCGATACCTGGAGGAGCTGGAGCAGCCAAGGCTCCAGCAGGCCAGCAGAGGGGACCAGCCCTGTAGACCCAGCAGCAGAGGTTCCAGTAGCACCAGTAGCAGGCACGAGGTGGACAGCAGGGGCGAGCTTTCGCTATGGCAGCTGAGGATGCCGAGGCCATCGGAGAGCTGATAGCAGGTTCGGTTCTTCTAGATTCCCTTCCAGCATTTGCACTCTTTGATTCCGGGGCTTCCCACAGCTTTGTGTCAGTATCGTATGCTATTAGACACAGTTTGGTTTCTGAATCATTGCCTAGGACCTGCAAGATCACGACCGGGGGTAGGGTCATCCTCGTGAGTATTTTTTGCAGAGGGCGGAGTGTTATATTGGGAGGCCGAGAGTTGGGAGTGAGTTTACTCGTCATGCCATTACCGAACTATGATATAGTATTAGGTATGGACTGGCTGAGTAGACACCACGCCCGCATTGATTGCCGTGGGGGTAGAGTTTTGTTCGGGGCGCCTGGAGAGCCAGAGTTTGAGTATACCCGGCGGCAGGCAGAGCAGGATGACGGAGTCTTCTGTGGAGCTTCAGTTGAGGAGCAGGTGGCTCCGCATCCCTTGATCGCAGAGTTTATGGACATATTTCCAGAGGAGTTGCCAGGGCTTCCACTAGAAAGAGATGTAGAGTTCTCGATAGACTTGGTTTCGGGCACGGAACCGATCTCCCAGCATGTCTATCGAGTAAACAACAGCGAGTTAGAGGAGCTGAAGAAGCAGGTGGATGAGCTGCAGGACAAGGGCTTCATTCGCTCGAGTTCTTCACCTTAGGGTGCACCGGTACTCTTCGTACCCAAGAAGGATGGATCGGTACGTATGTGTATCGTCTACAGGCACTTAACAACCGGACAATCAAGAACAGATACCCACTGCCACGGATCGATGATCTGTTTGATCAGTTGAGCGGAGCTCGGGTGTTCTCCAAGATTGATTTGAGGTCGGGTTATCACCAGGTGAAGGTAAAGAGGGAGGATATCCCTAAGACCGCTTTCAGGACGCGGTACGGGCAGTTTAAGTTTTTGTTTATGCCGTTTGGGCTAACCAATGCACCAGCAGTATTTATGAATCTAATGAACAAGGTGTTCCACCAGTACTTAGACAAGTTCGTGGTGGTGTTCATTGATGATATCTTGATATATTCCAAGACTGAGGAGGAGCACGAGGAGCATCTGCGGATAGTGCTAGAGACTCTCAAGCGGGAGCAGCTTTATGGGAAACTCTCCAAGTGTGAGTTTTTCTTGGACCGGGTGGACTTCTTGGGGCATGTGGTGACTGGAGATGGTATCTCAGTTGACCCCAAGAAGATTATAGCAGTTGAGGCTTGGACAGTGCCGACTTCAGTGGCAGAGATCAGGAGTTTCCTGGGGCTGGCAGGATACTATAGGAGATTCGTGCAGGATTTCTTCCGGGTTGCAGAGCCGTTGACACGGTTGACCCGGAAGGATGCTGAGTATGTTTGGTCAGAGGAGTGTCAGGCAGATTTTGATGAGTTGAAGAAGCGGCTTACGACAGCTCCGATTCTGACATTCCCTTCAGGATCAGGTTGATTCACTATTTATAGTGATGCTTCAGGGAATAGGCTGGGTTGTGTCTTGCAGCAGCATGGGAAGGTGATTGCCTATGCTTCCAGGCAATTGCGTCCCCATGAGAAGAACTACCCTACCCATGACCTAGAGCTGGCAGCGGTAATTTTTGCTTTGAAGTTGTGGAAGCACTATCTGTATGGCGAGAGGGTGGAGATTTTTACAGATCACAAGAGCTTGAAGTATGTGTTTACACAGAAAGAGCTCAACATGAGGCAGCACAGGTAGCTTTAGTTGATGAAGGACTTTGACATCGCACTTCAGTATCACCCGAGGAAGGCCGACGTGGTTGTCAATGCCTTGAGTAGGTATCCGACAGCCATGTGTTTGACTATGGATCGGCACCTGCTTGCAGACTTGGAGAGCCTTGGGATAGAGGTGATTGTGCCGGGAGTGCAGATGCAGTTATGGGGCCTTCAGATACAGTCGAACTTGATGGACAGGATCAAGGCGACACAGTTCGATGATGTAGCTCTGCGGTGTATCCAAGAGCATATCAGTGGAGGATGTTGAGTTCTCACTTGCAGAGGATGGTGCCCTGAGGCACGGTTCCCGGTTATGTGTGCCTAGCTGGGAGCTCAGAGAGCAGATTATGCAGAAGGCTCACAGATCACAGTACTCTATACATCCTGGTGCCAACAAGATGTACAGGGATCTGCGAGAGCATGCCTGGTGGTACGGAATGAAGAGGAAGGTGTCCCACTTCGTAGCTAGATGCTTGATATGTCAGCAAGTTAAGGCAGAGAGGCAGAGGCCCGGAGGATTATTGCAGCCATTGCCCATTCAAGAGTGGAAGTGGGAACATATTACCATGGATTTTGTATCGGGGTTGCCGCGTACACCAGGAGGGAAAGACGCGATTTGGGTAATCGTTGACAAGTTGACCAAATCGGCCCACTTCTTGCCATTCAAGGTGGGTACGTCTACAGAGAGGCTCGCGGAGTTGTATATAAGGCAGATAGTCAGGATTCACGGAGTTCCCGTCAGCATAGTCTCAGATCGGGATAGCCGTTTTACTTCCCATTTCTGGAGGAGTCTGCAGACTAGCTTGGGCACTCAGCTCAAGTTTAGTACTGTATACCACCCCCAGACGGACGGACAATCAGAGAGGACTATTCAGACACTTGAGGATATGCTGCGGACGTGCGTCCTGGGTTTTGGAGGTTCCTGGGAGGATCACCTGTATTTGGTAGAGTTTGCTTACAATAACAGTTTTTAGGCCAGCATTGAGATGTCACCGTTTGAGGCTCTGTACGGGCGTAGGTGTCATACACCCTTATCTTGGGATAATGTTGGAGAGCGAGCTTTACTGGGACCAGAGATGGTTGTTGACGCAGTCGAGAAGGTGAAGCTCATCAGGGACAGACTTCATGTGGCGCAGGACAAACATCGGCACTGGGTCGATAGCCACCGGAGGCCGCTGGAGTTTGAGGTATAGTTTTAGAGATAGGATTAGAAGTAGGTTGTATTTTTTTGTTTGATTGATCGTGTTTGATTTTTAGTAACTTGAGACCTTGCTTGTGTTTAGGTTGGAGACATGGTTTTTCTGCGGATATCTCCGACTCGTGGTACGATATGTTTTGGTGGAGGTGGAAAGCTTAGCCCGCGCTTCATCGGACCTTTCGTTATCAGCGGGAGAGTCGGTGACGTGGCATACAGGCTAGACTAGCCACCTGTACTAGTGGGAGTTCACAACGTATTCTACGTATCACAGTTGAGACGGTACGTGGCTGACCCTAGCCATGTGCTCGATCATTCGGAGATTGAGGTTGGGCCTATTCTCAGTTATCCAGAGCAGCCTGTGGAGATTCTGGATCGCCGAGAGAAGGTATTGAGGAACCAGTTGACACTCTTGGTACGCGTCGTATGGAGGCATCATTCTCCAGGAGAGTCGACCTGGGAGCGGGAGTATGAGATGCGCGAGCGGTACCCCTATCTTTTTGGACCTTGAGGTATACTTTTCTATCCTTCTCAGTAGTTTAGCTTCGCCTTTAATTTCGAGGGCAAAATTATTTTAAGGAGGGTAGATTTGTCACTACCACTTTTCTAGTTTGGGGGTATTTTGGTCATTTTGGACTTTTTTAAAATTTTGTGAATTATTTGGAATTATTATTAATTATTTGGACTTATTATAATTAATATGATTTTTAGTGATTTTTAGTGATTTTTGGTAGAATTGATTTTGACCCTATAGTTGACTTTGACTAGTGTTGACTAGAAGACTAACCTAGGTTAAGACCACTTGGTTAGGTTAAGTAAACTTGTTTTGACCTAATTTAGTGAGGGTTAAGTCATTGGAACTTGTTTGGAGAGATTTGGGGTTGATTTGACTATATGGCTTATGACTTCATAAGTCATGATTAATGACTTAGGCTAAATAGCCCATAGGCCCACACCATGAACCAACCCTAACCCTAATCAGCCCATGGAAGCCACTATTAACCCTTTTCCATCCTATTTAATGCCCCTCAAAGTTAGGGCTAGCCTCCATTAGGTTTTCTTGCCAAGTTTTAGAAAGAGGTATTTTCCATCTTCCATAAATTATAGTAAATTCATTTTATTCCTTTTTAACCCAAACAAATTGCATTGAGTCCTAAATTTCCTCTACTTTCTGTTGGTACCAAGTGTTCTTAGCTTTGGAGCTCAATGGAGGAATTTGGCCATCAAGAGGAGCACCTCTTTGTGGAGCTTTTTGGAGCTTTTGATACTCATAGGTAATTTCAATTCCTCACCATAGAACTCTGTTATTTTACATCATTAGGGATCCCTATACCTAGACTAATTGTAGGAATAGGAATCCCTAAAATTTTGTGTCCTTTCGTGTCCATTTTGGACACGTATCAGTGTCGTTTTATTGTGTTTGTCGAAATGCCATAAAAGGCTTTTCGTATGATTTTTTAGTATTTGTTTGAATAGGAAATTAGCATTTAGCCTCGCTTATATGTTTCTTGTGTCCTTGTGTGTCGTTGGTGTCGTGTCGAGTTATGTCGGACACGTGTACACACGGTCGTGCACACGCGCGCGCGGGCACAGTGCGTGCCCTGCACTTCGGGGGTCACAGCGACACGGACACGCCACCCCGACACATGGGATTTGACACACGAATGGGGGCCGACACTGACACGGGGCTCCCCAGGTTTCAGGGCCCCACGTGTCGTGTCGGACACGCACGAACACGTGCACCGTTCTCACGCTGTGCAGTTTTCGGTTGAAAACGTGCACTGACACGCGTGTGTCGTGTCGTGTACACGCAACGTAGATACGATTCAGGGTGTCCTATCCCTAGCCCTAGTCTAGGTCGACACGTGGACACAACCTCGTGGGTTGTGTCGTGTCGAGTCGTGCACACGAGAGTCGAGAACACGTGTACGATGATTATTTTCTGTGTTGCACAGTTTACACTGTTTTGTATTTTAATTCGATGGACACGTTTGTGTCCACTTTTGTGGACACAAACCACTTGTGTAGCATGTGTACATTATGTTTATTTGTCACCAACCTCTGTAATTGTATTTTAATTCGAATTTCATTGTTAATTGTTATTTCCCCTATTTCTGAAAAACCAATGTATCAGCCTATATCATGTTCTGTCCAGTTTTCTAAAAATGAATTTTAGCAATCTTTTAAACCTATTTAACACAGTTTATTACTTGTAATTAAGGCTCATATAGGTGCACCTATGTATTATCTAGTAGTGTGCTGAAATTGGGTTTGTTTCATTGTGTGTGTGAATCGATTTCTGAGTTTTAAATTAAGAACTGCTTATGAACTATTTTACTATTTTTGTTCAGTTTTTCCTGTTAGTTTTGGACTGTTTTCACTATTGTTGATTCCTTAACTGGGAAATGAAGTTGGGAAAACTTGTTAACTGTTTTACTGTGTGATATGTGACTGTATAATCTGGGAATGAGGTTGAGTTAATACCTGAATTCAATCATGAGTTTACTGTTTTGGGTTCTTGTGGGGTTTCAATTTGAGTATTAAAACTGAGAATTCCTACATAGGACTGTTCTAATGGTTTAGTGTGGTATCATGGTTTTTGAACTGTTAGATTCAATGTTAAATCTGAAATCTGGAAATGGGGGGAGGGGTTTTTGTTCATGTGTAAATCTGAGATTCAATGTTGCCATCACTGTTTTCATCACTCTTATTCTCCATGATCATTCTCTCACTAATTACACTATCCCTCACATTCACTCATGTATCCACTCACTTCCCTCTAATCTATCACTTCACTGTGTTCTCTAATCTATCACTTCACTCTACACACACACTTTCTCATGTCTAGTACACACACACTTTCTCATGTCTAGTACACACACACATACACTAGTATGTTTATGTTCCCTCTCTCTTTCATATGTATATATATTTATGAATTGAGTTTGTTATATATATAGGATTCCTATATATATATATGAATGTGTGCTTTTATATATATATTAGATATATATAGTGTATGTGATACCATATGATATAGTATATTGTATATATGTATGTATGTGTTTGGTTTAGATATAGATTTGAATATGGTTGCTTAGCCCATGGTATAGCCTATTGGCCCATAGCCTAGTCTTCTAGCCTATGGCTTGGTATGTCAGTGTGGAGTCTAGAATAGACTGTTTAGCCTTGTTAGGGCCTAGAATGGCATGTTAGACCTAGAATAGACTAGTTTGACTAGGTTTGACTTGGTTGACCTAGTTTGACTTCTAGGGTTGACCAGAGTTGACCAAGAGTTGACTTTGGTCTAGATTGACCTAGATTCATGTAGAATGCATTGATTTGTATCTTATTATCATTGTAGACTCATAGTGACTTGTACTGTTCTATAGGAGACAGACACCACTCCTTGGACAGTATATATTCTCCAGATTTACCGGATACAGGTGAGTACATTCTCTGATCATTTCATATCCTGTATTAGGAGTATATTTCCTGCTTTAGATTACTTTACATGATGCTGACACGTGGAAACACGGATTAGTACTATATGGATCTTGTTGGGCGATGTTATCCCCTTAGCGGATACATCGGGTATTTCGTGTTCGTGTACTTTATCGTGAACATCGTGTACTCCTTGTATTCGTGACATTCGTGTACAAATCGTGTGAAATCGTGTATATTCATGTATTCACATGATCTCATGTGCGACTATACTTCGTGTGCAATAACATAACTTAGCCAGATCCTTGTGTATTGATTGGGACGGGGGAGTAGAAGTGGTTATGTATTCAATCTAGTAGATTACTCGTGTACAACCTCTGTAGATTACTCGTGTATAACATCGTGCCGTTTACATAACCATCTTGTGCTCTGAATCATTAGACACTATCAGTTCTTTATATACTGTAGCTATTTATTTACAGTCTTTCCTGTTTACCATATTATTTTTCAGTTTCTTGTATCTTACTCTCTAGCATGATTATATATCCTGACCTGCTATGATTTGTTGAGATGTACTGTGCTCGTTCATGTCCTGACTGGACCTGTTGAAATATTACAGAGGACGAGGCTGAGGCATTCTGCCCTACCTACTACGGTGCTACACTAGACGAGTGCCTGGACTTGGACCAGCAGCAGGATCCACTAGCAGTAGATGACACTCCCTTAGACTAGGACTGTCTTTACTTTACTTGGATTACTGTATTAGATTTTGAGATATTCTGAGACATGTATTATTATAGACACTTAGAATTCTGGTTGTATCTCTGTGATGTTTCTTTCCTGGATATTATCATCATTTATCTTTCATTATCATTCCATCTTACCTGTTCTACCTTAGCTGTGGTTGAGTTATATTTCTGTTATGTCACCCCCACTCGGGGAGTATAACTGTTATTACCTTCAATTGTTAGATGTTGTGACCTAGGACAGCGTTCTACCGCCGACACTGCGGTGTAGGCTGGACGTACCCATGTCTCGTGCCCTTACTCTAGGGTGCGGGTCGTGACAGAATTCGTATTTTATCACAGCAACATTGTGCACATTTTTTAGACAATCCTCCGTCGAATTATCGATCTATTTCTTCCGTCTCAATCTTGGTATATACCCCTTCACCCCTGTCATGTTTCAACCATTAATTTCGTCATTTGCTAGATCAAAATCAGCCACCAAGTTGACCCTTTAAATTGTGTATATTTTGGACAGTTTTGTGGAGCCAACTTCATGGACTCGTATCTCCATCGTCGCAGCTCCGTTTGGTGTGCCACCAGTTCTTGTGCACAGCTGGTATAACCCTCTTCCTGTCCCTTAAGTTTTATTTTATTTTGAACTTGTTTGATTGGTTGAATTTGATGCCAAAGTTGGCCGTCCGAATTCGTAATTTTTAACTTATAAAATTGTAATTTTGAACCCGGGACACCGGTTTCAATTTCTGACGCCACCAGTAGACTCGTGGTGTAATTCTGGCACGAATTCATATAAATTTTGTTATATTTGGAGGATGTAGGCCCTTGCATAAATTTTGGTGCAAGGCGAGCCCCATAGTTCGAATCAACGGGTCATTTTGAGATCAGCTCATCGGAATCCAATTTCGGATATACCGTTGAGTTCGTATCTTCATTCTGGACTCGTTGACATATACTTTGCTAGATTTAGTATACCTTGATTCCGACACGCTTTTTCGTGTAAATCAGATTCCAATATCCGGGTCAACAGACCAATTTGAGATCGGGCCATCGAAATTCAATTCTGGATATATCGTTGAGTTCGTATCGTCATTCAGGATTCGTGGACATATATTTTTCTAGGTTTTGAGGACTTTTATCCTGGCAAATTTTTTGGTACAAAGTGGGTCCAATACGGATACTATTTTGACCCAAAATTATTTTTTTTGTCCCTGTGTCCAAATTGGACTTATGGGTAGACTATTTTAGCTATTTGACCATTTTGAACACGTCGGTGATGGTTGTTTCATCATCCGACAACATCTGTAGACTTTTTCCCTTATCTATCACCATTTGTTATAGTCCTTCTCGTTTTGGTTCGTATTTTGAGATCCGTGCATCGTAATTGAGATCCGTCGATTCTAGTAATTTCATATCACTGAAATTGATAAGTTGACTATGTGGATGATTATAGAGGCTAACTTTGACCTAGTTTAACCTGGAATGGACTAGGAGTTGATCGGTTGACCAAAGTCAACTATAAGTCAATCTTTTACCCAGTTTGACTTAGTTTGACTGAGTTTGACCTAGAATAGGCCTAGAAGCATAAAATTAATGTATTTATATATATATATATTGTTTACTCTAGAATACTAAGTAACTCTGTATATTCATATTAGGTCTATGTGACGTTGGTTCAGGTATAGACCCTCACTTATTGCTCAGGACAGCAGGCGAGTACATTTTCTGATAGTTTTCATTGTCTTGATATTTGCTATATCCGATTCAGTTATAGTATTTTACTTGATTCCTGACACGATGGTACATGGACTAGTATACGTCGGATCCTGTCATGAGATGCCATTCCTGGGTTACCATGGTACATTGATATATTGTTCGATCTTATTTTCTTGTACTTGTATAGATGTCGATTCCTAAGGGGATTTGCTACACTCTAAGAGAATCCTGCATCATGACGTGACATGTCCGGATACATTATACTACTCAGGGATAGAGAGTTATTAGAGGTTATGTGATCATACCCCATCATTCATATTTTATGTGAGTGTTAATCATACAACCCATGTATGATTAGCCAAGTGCTAGTCATGCATCTCACGTATGACTAGCCAGGCTATATTCTTGTGCAAGTCCTAAGTCGATCACATAATGCTCTAATGTCTTAAGGCACTGTTTTATGTTTACATTATACATCAGATACTCCTGTACTGTTCTACATTCCTGTATTGCATACCCTGAAATGATATCCAGTTTTACATATCCTGTTTATATTCTAGTCTTGATATTTTATCTTGTATTTCATTATAATTGCCTCTTATAGAATTTGTTAATTCACATGAAACTGATGTTAGTTTATGTACTCGTTCCCATCCTGACTGGATACGTTGATAATATTTTTAAGAGTTGTTATGCCCTCATTATTGGACTAAAGGATGATGCTACCTGAGGTAGATCTCGATATTCTTTCACCGTGAGTTGTCTCCCAGGAGTTCTAGGTATGGTATTTATTTTAGTTTTGTTATTATTTTCCTCCGTTTCATTTCTTATCTCATTTGATCCTATGTAGATTATAGTTGTTATAGTGATATTGTTATCTTTTTTGTCTTATCTTTCTTACCATTTGTGATGTAATATGAGTACCTTTATAGTGATGGATCTTTTAGATGTTATAGTTAGTACCGGGTACTTGACAACGCTCTATCGTCGATATTGTGGTATAGGCTGGGCGTGGCTCACGTGTTCGTACCCATGTATCCGGGTGTGGGCCGTGACAACCCGACATGCCACCCGATCGAAAAATTGAGTTCACCATTGACACCTTCCCCAACACTCGACCGATTTTCATGGCCCCGTACAGAATGGCCCCTGCAGAATTAAAATAACTTAAGGTACAATTACAGGAATTACTCGACAAAGGGTTCATTCGTCCTAGCGTCTCGCTATAGGGGGCACCAGTGCTGTTTGTTAAGAACAAAGACGGGTCGATGAGACTCTGTATCGACTATGGGGAATTGAATAAAGCTACCGTCTGAAACAAATATCTGCTGCCACACATCGATGATTTATTTGATCAGCTCCAAGGTGCCACGGTATTTTGAATATTGATCTTCGATCGGGTTATCACCAGCTCAAAGTCAAGCCAGAGAACGTGCCAAAATCTTCCTTCCGTACTCGTTACGGCCACTACGAGTTCTTAGTGATGCCATTCGGCCTGACAAATGCTCCTTCCGCCTTCATGGATCTAATGAATCGGGTGTTCAGTCCGTCACTCGATAAATTTGTAGTAGTCTTCATAGACGATATCCTCGTCTACTCGAAGGATCGAGCGCAACACGCAGAACATCTGCGGACCGCACTCTAGACCCTACGAGATAATCAGTTATTTGCGAAGAGGAGCAAATATGAGTTCTAGATGAACAACGTATCTTTTCTTGGGCACATCATCTCTGCCGAAGGCATTTCAGTTAATCCGAAGAAATTTGAGGCAGTTGTTGATTGGAAACGGCCCACGTCTGTCAATAAAATTTGAAGCTTCCTAGGTTTGGCGGGATACTATAGAACTCGTATTTACATATTGAACTTGTATTTACATAACGAACTCCTTGAATATTACAGTGTTCTAATCAATTGCTTGTGCAATTTCAAGTAATCGCGTAGGCGACGTCTAGCACGATCAACAAGTCTCTCGTCTCGAACAAAAATCAAGGTGAGTGACTGACCTCCTTCACCTCGACCCTCTATCTCAAAATCAAGAAATGAATCATTTATAATGTTGTCACAGCGATACTATAAAACCTACCTTAAATCACTCGTTAACGTAGCACGGTCATGGACAACTTGCACACAAGGGCGATTGTTCCTTCGAACGGTATTTCGAGGCCACGGGACCGATCCGGCCTAGGAAGAAACACGATAGCTATGCTGGATTGTAGCGCGGGTATTCGGTGCTCCTTCAACAAGGCTCGCTACCTGCGTTGAACGTGCACCGTAAAGCAATGTCCCGAATAGTTTTCATGCAAATGACCTCCACAATTATGTACTAGTTAAACTTATGTTATGCATATGACAGAAAAGAACATGGTAAGCTCTATGTTGCATGGCACGCTATGCCGTGGGTAAGTTCTAGCGTAAATTTTTCTTATTTATGTTCCATCAAACTGCTTGCATGAAACAAACTAGGATGGTTAGAAAGATCACCTAAAACAAGTTGTAGGTTTTATCTAAATTCTTGAACCAAATGAGAGTATAGAAAATAATTAGTCACTCGCCAGTACACATTGATTGTACTGATCCTCACTCTCCACAGGTGCTATAAATCAGGAGGAGCATGTCGCGTGACTGAAGTCTACGCTCGTATGTTTTGTAGCTTCGTCCGTGCGTGCAAAGCCTTGACTCAATCTTTTTTGAAACTCCGTAATTGTCTAAGTTGAAATGTCTCGACTCTCCCCTATCCCAGGTGTCTGCATATTTTGGTTGTATAAGGGGTGCGACATATGGAACGACTATCTCATCGATGTTCATTTTGTAATTGTCACGCCCCAGAACCAGAATACTGGAGAGCGGGGGCAGACATAGCCAGCTACGTAATCCCAAAGTACGTTAATACTCTGAAATCATGTATAAGCTGTCAAGATATGGGGGTTACTCTATAAGCCATCATTCAATCCTATGGTTTAACAATCCTAGGTATCTCAATCACAGACAATTATACAAGAACAAGAGTACGATCATCATACATACAATAGTAAGGCGTCCCGAACCATATATACATGACTGATCATGAAGCCAGCACCACAGAACTGATGACTAGCTAGAATATTAGTTGTATATGATAAGAACTAGTTATAGTCTAGAATACACATATCATGTTTATGCCCGTAGGCTACAATATCAAGGAAAATACCAAAACACGAGCTAAACACGTGCTCGGGGCTAAACGTTACAAGAAGAGAATTTCCATATCAGTGGGGGAATGAAGAAGAAACCCACTGAGGCACTCTGGTGTTCCGGTTGGTCACCGTCGAGTAGATGGTGCGGTAGATCCTTCGGGCTCTTCTATCAGAACCTGGCCATGCAAAACCAGTGGGGTCAGACCCCAAATAGCAAGTACCACAAAGGAGGCCGAACTATGAACTTAAAACCAGCAATCATTAGCAATCAACAAGCAGATAAGTAAAGGAGGATCGAGATTCGTGCAGTACCAATGCACTTATCCCGATTATAGGAAGACAGTAAGTAAATCATCATTAAGCAGTAAGTAAACTGGAGAACATGTTAAGGTGACAATCATTGCAACCATTATCGAGCAGGACAGATGATATACGATGAGATAACCATGGGACTATTCAGATAACCAGGTTACAACCCGTAAACCAAACAAGGACCGGGGTTGTAACCCTTCGTCTGAACAGAACTTGGTTTCTCCCACCATTTATCGGCAAGATAAATATAAGAAATCTGGACATGTAACATTCAGGTACAGGATCAAGACAAGACTTGACAGATCATTCAGGTGAAGAGTACAATAATAAAAGTGGTAATGGGGAGTACAATACGCTAGAGTGACAATAGAGTACAATCATTATAGTGACAATCTGGAGTGACAATCATTATAGTGACAATCTAGAGTGACAATCATTATAGTGACAATCTGGAGTGACAATCATTATAGTGACAATCTGGAGTGACAATCATTCAATCATTCTGGTACAATCTTACAATTAATCAATTCTAGACAATACTATACTGGACTAGACTCCATCCAAGCAATCACGGCCAATCATTGCCTACGGCTTTCTACATTAACTAACTAAGGTTATCACAATCCTAGTTACTAGTAAAATACAATGAGATGCTCCAAGTAGTCACAGGCCCTGCAGCTATCCAGGTTATCCAGGCAATCATTATAGTGACAATCTGAGAGTTCAATACATGACAATAGAGTTCAATCATTAAAGTGACAATCAAGAGTGCCCCACATGACAGTGGACTGGAAATGTGCCCTACTCGTTGGCAGGCTACAAGTCCAAACATTTGCGGCCGGGATAACGGGATCGCCTGTAACTGGGGAACATCTCTTCATGTCTAGTGAATTATACTAGTCATTAACCTTAGTCCATTTCAATAGGTACTCCTGACCGTGGTACTCAGGAGTCCCCTCCTAGACATGATGTAAGACAGGACTGGATTATTTGTACACAACAATCGTCCACGGTGTCCAGGATTAATTATACAGGTCATGTCAGGTAGCCGTCGCAACAGCTATTCAAGATATATCAGGTCAGGTTATCATATCAAGTGTACTAGTCAGGAGTGTGCCACGACGGGCCACTATCAGGTTATGTCAGGTTATCGTGTCAGGAGTGCACCACTACGGGTCACTATCAGGTCAGGCTCAATTATCAATTCCAAACATAACAATGAATTCATGATTATCACTATCAGGTCAGGCTAAAATATCTAAATCAATATTCTGGGCTATAGGAGGGCCATGCGGCTAAAGCATATGCGGTCAGGAAAGGGTAAGACTCATGCGGCCCAATTAGAAGAGCGTATACGGCCAGGGTCACTGGATCCCATACGGCCAAGACAAGGGGGCGCATGCGGCTGGAAGGGAGCAAGGGCGCCTGCGGCTGGAAGTGCAAGGGCGCATGCGGTCAGAAAGATAAAACTCATGCGGCTGGGGGAATGGGTCTATGCGGCTAGCTGGCCAATCAGGTACATACGGCCGGGAAGGAGTGGGGTTCCATGCGGCTCGAGAAGAAGCAATCCATGCGGCTGCGGGGGAAGGGAACCATATGCGGCTCAGAAGGAAAGAGTACTCATGCGGCTGCAGGGAGCAATGCCTATGCGGCTGGGAGCAAGTGTGCATATGCGGCTCAGGGTGAAGTCCTCATGCGGCTGGGTCAATACAGGCTCATGCGGCCGGAACTGCACGCTCATGCGGCTCAAGGATCAGGGCCTATGCGGTCCACAAGTGCCAGAGTTCATACGGCCGATGGGAAATGAGCCCATGCGGCCAGGAAATTCAGAACTTATGCGGCTGGAAATTAGGGCGAGTCACGCGGCTAAGTGAGTCTGACTCTCATGCGGCTCAAGAACTTCCAGTCATGCGGCTGGATAGAATACTTGCCGCATGAATATTCATGCGGTCAAGTCAAGCACTGTTCATTCTCCAAAATTTCAGAGAAGATGAACACCATAAGAGCCAAGTCCTCAAGCTCCATAAAACCCTCATCCAGAGTCCAAATCCGAACTTCCTTGGGTCAAAACGGGGCAGAATAAAATGCTCTACAACATAGAACCTTCAAAACTTGGAAATAACAAGATTAAATAGATCAAAACCCATGAAAACTAAAAATAATATAAATCTAGATCTACAAGAATCTAGCCATCAAATTGGAAAACTCCAAGTTCTAAACATGCTTAGAATGTAACAACAAAGAGAATGGAACAAACAAAATAGAAATCGTCTAACATTCGGCAAGGTGTACTTGCCTTGGGCTGGAGGAAGAAGATGAAGATGGAAATGAAAATAATGGAGGAAAGAGAGTGGTAGGTGGCTTATATAACAAGCCCAAGCAATCTCCACCATTCATTCCTCTCCACTAAATCTAAGCCATACCTCATCTCATAAGAAACCAAACTAAACCAAACCAAGTCAAAGTGGATCCGAACCAAATAAAACCAAATCCAAGTTAAACCAAGTCATGAAAATTTCTACACTTAGAAAAATTTAAAATATCACGCAAATCGAGAAATACGAAATACGGCTCAAATAAATATGTATCCGTATAAAATATCGATACAGTGAGACGGATCTCACAGTAATGGAGTCAGTTTGTAACCCGTGCGGCACCTTGTATCAAGTCTGTAATATGATGTTCATTATCAATAATGCTTAAGTTTTCTTTGTATAATGTGTTCAACTTACTCTGTGCATTCTCTTGTTGTTGTGTTTCAGATAAACTTATGACTATGCCTTGTACGAACGTAACTTAGGTTCGTACGGCATCATGCCCGGAGGACGACTATCGATTCTATGAAATTGGGGCATGACAGGCGATATATATATAGCAGCCATTTTTGGTCTACTACTGAAGGATAAAAGTGAGAATGATGCTTATTACAAAGATTGATCATAAAAAAAAACAGCAGACCACACCACCAGCATCGTTGAGCCTGTGTAGAGATCACTTCACAAGATTGCTTAAATTCGAAGGGCAAACACTCAGAAATCATGAATACGGAAGTAAGACAGAAGTTTTTTGAATTGTTGTTACGACCCATACCCTGGGTAAGGACACCAGTACGTAACAGCGCCTAGCCTACTCCGTAAAAATGGCGTAGAACGTTGTAGGTCTGCTAGCTAACAAACAGTATATAAACCTGTCATCTCCGCACGGAGGATATAATATAAATTACTGATAATCTCAATCACAATCTAGTAGGAAGAATCATGGCATAAAATTGTTTGCCATGAAATATAAAAGAGCAGAACAGTTTTATGGAGGACTGGACTTTTACTTCACGTTACAAACTCGCTTGTACAAAGAAAGCCTAGGAACAAAAACCTAGGTACAGCAATCTAAGTACAATTGTTTATTTTTATTCTGGGGGGTGAAGGTAGAGGCTCGGGAAAGCGATGGCAGCTCTGCCTTACTCCTTGGACGATCGGACATAGCCTTGGCTCCTGTGACGAGATGTTTGGCATTGACGAAGAAATGCTCTTCTTGCTCTCCTCGTATTGCTCTTCAGGCTTCTCTCTCTCTGGATTAATCTCTGTGTATTTTTCTCTCTGATTATTGGGGAGCATCTTCTGCCCGAGTAAGCTAGATTGTGGTGTAGACATTTGTCACCTGTGTGTGTGTGAGTGCCTATACCGTGTTCCATAGCGTACATTGTACAAAGCTTATTAAGCTCGAGGTAGTTCAAAGATAGCCCTTTATTGATGAAGTAAGGTATCTTTTCTAGGGGAATTACATCATCTGTGGAGGGACATCAGTGTGGGCAGCCACATACTTGGCTAGCTCCGGTTTCTCTTCGGCTACCCCCTGTGTGAATGAAGACTGAGAGGACGACCTGGGGAGCTTGATCGTCAGCGGTTCAGTTGATGGAGCTGAGCGTGGAGTTGTTGGCAGACTAGCGACCCCCAGTTTGGTACTCAATATGGGGCGAGGAGTGGCTGGTTCGCTAGAAGTGTCAGACCTCGCATCGGGGTGACGACCCTTCTTGGGAAGGCGTATCGTCAGTGGTTTGACGGAGGGATTGAGCTTCTCCGTTTGGGGCTGACCGACTCTCGGCAGTCTGATTGTTTGGTCCCATTGTGGATCTTGGCACTAGGCCAGACCTTGGCAGCCGGATTATCATCTGCTCTTCTTGTGCCGAGAGGCTGATTGCGTCCTTACGTAGAGTAGCGGTAAGGGGTACAGACCTGTCCGGTTTGCGAGCTTGGAGGTGGATCGTCAGAGGCTCTTCTGATCCTATGGCTGTCTCGGTACTAGCTTTTACATCTCCTTCAAGATGCTTCTTCAATTTTTCGTACAGGCAGGAGTCTGAGTAGTAAGATTCGACCCATTTGAAGTGATCGATATCAGCAAATTCCGTCCTTACGAAGCCGTGTTTGTCGACATATTTGAAGCACTGGTGCAGCGTGGAAGGCACGATCATATAATCGTATATCCATGGGCGCCCCAAGAGGATGTTGTAAGAAGTGTCTATATCGATGACGTAGCAGGTGACCTCAGATTGGAGGTCGCCAATTTGACACTTCAGACGAATCTTTCCAATAGGGTAGCTCCTGACCGAATTGAAACCGCTGATGGCGGTGCTTGTAGGCGTCAGGCGATGCATTGGGATGCGGAGATGATGTAGCAGGCCCTTCGAAATAATGCTTATGGAAGAGCCAGGATCAATGTGCATCCGTTCCACCTTTACGTTGCGATGTATCTAGTGTAGTATAGTGGGCGATCGTGCAGATTAGTTTTGATGAGCATATCCTGTGGAGTGAAGACGATGTTGGGCATTACTCCCATGCAGGCGCTGTCTTGGAGATCTGCAGGCGGGTCCTCCCCCATGAGGTTAACTTGAGCCAGGTATGCGTCGGCGTTTTGGAGTGCATCGCTCAAAGCCGCACGAACATCCTTGGAGAGTCTCAGGAGCTCGTATAATGATAACTTGGCTGGTGTGTTGGCCAATTATGCCAAGATGCCGAAGTTGTAGGGCCTCTCCAACCCCTGGGCTGCCTCTTTTCGGAGGGATTTGTCGAAGCGTCTCCCTCGGCCTAGGCTGTCGGTCGTCGAAGGCTGAGCCGGTCCCGGAGCATCAGTGGTAGTGGGTTGATGATCTTCAGCTGGATTGTCAACCACAGGTTGGGATTGTGCCCCAGACCGCGTGACTACGGCTGTAGCTTATTCGATGTCTGCCGAGATTGTGTGGCAGGATCTGATTTTTCTATTCTTTTTCTTGCAGATAGAAGACGATATGGTCCGAGTCACTTCCGATACCAAGTCTGGATGGATCCACATGATCTCCCCTCGTGATGTGGTGAGGGGTACTAGACCAGCAGCCTGATCCCGGGGAGGTGGAAGATTGGCAATCTCTATTGTCGCCAGAGGGATGGGACCACCCCGTCTTGATTTTCCGTCGGAGGAAAGCTGCCGAATTGTACTGACCATATTGGCTGCCACCGTTACCTCTTCGAAATCGATGGCCAAAGCGTTCGAATCGATGAGGTTTTGGATGTACCGTTTCAGCTGTAGCAGTCGTGTATAGCATGATGGACGTAGCGATGATAATGGCAGTACTTTGGGTCCTCCAACTCTGTCGGCTGCGGTTCCCGTCTTGGTGGAGGAAGCTGAATTCTGTCCCATGTATGAGCATGTCCAAGATGGGCTTGACGTGACCGTCTTCGAAGGAGTAAGTGATTTGCGGCCATTGTTTGTCTGCCGGCTTTGGCTCAGGTTTCTGTGCTGTGTCGGTCACCATAGCCTGCTTTCCCTTACTGTTCCGATTGTTGGAGGGGCTACCCCCATTATCGTTGTTGGGACGCTTGCCCTTGTTCTCTCCGTCCAAGATGTGCAATCCCAGTTGGCGAGCCTTCTTCAATCGTTCTTCGACGCTTGTGGCGTTGATGAATGAATGTCTTCCAGTCCTTGAATTGACTTTCGCCCATCCAGAGACTGATTTTGGGAGGAGTCTCTTTTGGCAAATTTCAATCAAGGAGGAATCTAAATTTCCAGAGGGCAGCTTCATGGCGGTTTGGCGGAACCGCTCGATGTAGTTCCTCGTCAGCTCTTTTTCCCCTTGGACGACGTCCATGGGTGGACATGGTGATGTCCTGCCCTACTTCGTAGAATCTCTCGAAAAACATGCGCTTGAAGCCGACGAAGGAGTGGATGCAGTTGTCCGGCAGGTTGTGATACCAGTCGAAGGCGACTCCTTCCAATGCCCGATGAATAATCGTATGAGAATGGCATCGTCATGGGGCAGATGGTCGGTGGTGACCTCGAAGTAAGTGATGTACCGACTTGCCGAGGTCTTGCCATCATAAGGATTGATATTGAATGGCTTATATCTTGGTGGGAATGGAACATCCCTCCATGCAGCAGGGTACGGTTGCCGTATTCTGAGGTCTTGGGAGTTTTCTCGAGCGTGGAACATGGCTCGGAGCTCCTGGACCTTCTTCTTGCTTCGCATGCTTCGTCCACGACAGTGGGGGCCGTTGTTTTCGGAGGATTGTTGTCCGGGTTTGGTGCTGCCGTATTCGAGTCCGCATTGACCGCGGGACCCGTGCTTGTTTGGCCAGGCGTCCCTCCTTGCAGAGTTGGAAGGGCCGTTTTAATCTCGTCTACAGACTTGACCAAAGCAAGCAATATGGCCTCGAGACTGTCGATACGCTGGTGATCACTGGAACCACCTTGGTTGGTCTGTCATGAATACCGTCTTCACATGAGGAGAGATAGACGGAGGTGGAGGAAGTGCCCTCTAAATCGTATCCCTGTAGCGAGAAATCATCGGGGTATGTGGGTATATTCCCTTTTGACTCAGATTCGGAAGGAACAGTACCCCTAGCCTCCGAGTTCGCCTCGTCATAGGAGTTGTGGACGTCGTCGGGGACGTCGAGGTTTGCTGTATCTGATGGGAGAGTTGTCTCCCCTGGCTCGTCTTCTTGGAACATCGGATTGCTGTGGAGGCACGGAGGGGTTCTACCCCCAGCCCCAGTAACCCCCTGTGTTTTGGACGACGAATCTTCCACTGTAGCAGATTCGTCTTAGAGCGAGTACCTTAGAAAACTCCGGTGGTAGGCACCCGCTTAGACGACAGTCTTTTAGTCGCAGTGGTTGAGATTCGGGCTGGGAACATTCGTCTTCTTCCCCCTTCCATCAGCGGGGACTTTCCGAGCAAAGTTGCAAGAGACGACGGGTAGTGCCTCGTCTTCTGAAGATGGCTGTTGCAATCTTTGAAAGACAGGCTGTCGGTCGTCTTGCATCGTCGTGCTATTACAGCAGCAGTTGACGATGACTTGGGTGCAGTGACGTCCGTGGGAGGACTCTTTGTACCGATGCATCTTCTCTTTCCTTGCGTTTGTGGAGGATGGCCTCATGCAAGTCATTGCTTTGCTGGCTCGGAATTCTGGGCATGCGAGTGTGTAGGTGTCACGACCCGCTACCCAAATTGTTGGGCCAGGCCGAGTCATGTCCAGCCTACGTTGAGATAAAACGTAGTAAGCTGTTCTAAAGACAACAGGATAAGACTAAATGTGCTAACAGTTCTATAAGTGAAATAAAGTCATAAATACTCCAAACACAAAAGTCGTCGTATATAGTAAAATGTCCAAGTACAAGTGAACTGAAATATAAAACTGGATACATGTCCAGTTACAAATGTATAGTCTAATACAGATACTCTCAAAAGTCTAGGTAAACAAAAGACAACTAGGCGAGGTTCCCGCAGGAAATCCTCGTAAAGCAGGCCGGGTCCTCGGCAGTAACCCCATAATAGGTGTCGCAGAGTAACTCCTCCTCAGTAAGGACACCTATAATTTATCTTGTCAGGAGGGAGCAAGTACTGAATCTAGCAAACTAGCATATAAAACATGAAAATGAACATGTGATGAATAACTGGAAACATGGCATCACATAGTCTATCATGGCAAGAATACATATGTCATAGAGACAGATGTACATGTAGTGTTTAAAACTGTAGCAAGTACGTGATCGGTCAATAGATATACAATATACTGTGGTACATGTAAATAAAATGTACATACGTACAAGTCAAAAGCATAGGTGTACATCCGTACAGAAATACGGGATAATGGCCTACGGCAAAGTATGCATATAAAATACGACCTCGCTCGCTACTATAGGGGGTCATGATCACGTACTCTACCATCAGTTTCCCCATAACCCGTATTCTATCATGTGAGAGATACATAAAGACAGTTCTAAGCATGGTAGTAACTGGAAGTACAACATGTAGAGTTTCTAACTTGCTACCCCAAGGATCAGTATTTAACATGGTGGGAGTTTGCAGTTCATTTATGTGACAATATGTAAAGTTCGTAGAAAGTACTTGCCTCTAGCAAAGCAAAACAAAACAAGCTACGATAACAATGCTACGGATGTCTGGTAACTCGTCACTGTAGAAGTAAATACAATAACTTAGTTTTTATACTAAGTTAAAACACTAGGACACTAATGGTGAAACACGACTTTGATTGGGCACCTAGCCAAAATGATGATTTGGCATAGGAGACCAATGTGGGATAACCACTACTTTAACTAACTTTCTAGGGTCTTACACTAGTGAGGGGTGGGGTTTAACACGGCTAAAACTCAAAATAACACAAAAGCTACAAGTCGTAATTAATCAATAAATAAATCAAAAGTCCATTGTGTTCTAACAATTTATAGAGATAGACAAAAAGCCTAGTTTTGTTCAAAGTAAAGTATCAAAGTGATCCTTGTTAATCATAGAAATTTATTATAATTTTTTCTGGAATTTATTAACCAGTACGAGTATTTTATAAAAATCATTTTCCGAAGTATGCAAAAAATAAGTTTTGGTTTCATATGCCAAACTAGTGGCAAAACAGTAAATTAAATACTACAAAAATTATACTAAATTAGCTAACTTAACATAGTATCTAAATACTATTTTTCTATAATTTTAGTAGTACTTTAAGTATTTTTAGAAAATCAAAAACAGCATTGCACACAATAATTAATATCTGCGTATTTTGTCCATGATATAATTTGAACCAAAGTTCAAATACAGGACCCAAGGCCATGAATCAAGTCCAATATGACTTGTACAGGTCTTGAATGTGTGAAAACACATTTGGGCCCAAATACCCATGCTAGGCTTGGACACCAAATGGTTGCAGTAATTTAAATATACAGAAAATACAAAGTGGTAGAAATAAATATATTATTTTTTAATATGATAAAAATGCTAGTGAAAATATACATATATATGTTTAAAAGTACAATATTATATATATGTAAGGAAAATACTTAATTATAAAAGTACATATATATATACATACACTAATATTGTATATATATATATAGTATAATATATATACATATGAAGATATATACATATATTCATATATCTTATAAATACAAATAAATATAAAATTTTACTAAGTATAAAAATATATATACATACATATAAATACTGTCAAAATAGTATATACATAATATGTATACTAATATATATATATATATATATATATATATATATATATATATATATATATATATATAAATAACAAATAAGGAAAAGAAAAAGAAAGCAGTGGCAGGGGCTCGAACCCGAGCCAACAAAGCGGGGGGAGATGTTAGGTCGGGTCGGCGGGAGGCATCGTGACGGTGGCGGAGTGGTGGCGCTGCGGTCGTCTCGTCGAGGCGAAGCAGATGGTGGGTGGTGCTGGTGATGACGACGGCGGTGGAGCTGGTGATGGGGTTTGGCCGAGCTAGGGTTCCGACGAACTCGAAGTGGAGAAGACGGTGGCGGTTGTGGTCGGGGTGAGGTCGAAGTGGTGGGGGTCTGTCGAGGGGGCTGCGGGGGTTTAAAAGGGGGGTTGAGGTGGTCGGGGCAGCCGGGAATGGCGGGGGCAGGGCGGCGTGGCGGTCGGGCAGTCGTCGGTCGGGTCAACGGAGTGGGTGAGGAGAGAGTGTTCGGTCGGGGGGTGTCTGGGTAGTTACCAGTTAGGTCCTCTAGGTTTAGGATTTTGCATAATAGGTCTTCCCAGCTCTAAATGCAAATTAGAATTTGCATTCCTTAATTAAAACAATTAATTAATTGCAAACTGACTATAAAACAATTCAGAAAATTATAAACAGATATTATAATAATTTAGAAAAATTGCAAATTGATACATTTTGAATTAAAACCTATTTAAAAATCATTTAAAAATTCTAGAAAATTCCTAAAAATCCTAATAATTAATTTAAGGCTAAAAACATTAATAATTAATTAGCACTAATTTAACTAAAATTTGAAAACCAGGGGCTTACAAGTCTTCCCTCCTTGAAAAATTTTGTCCTCGAAATTTACAAGGATTGAAGACCCTACAATATTCTAACATAGCAAGCAATGAAATCAAATGACTAAGGCTACGATCGAAACTAACCTCTAAGGTATCAAGCGGGAACGGGTGGTTCCCTCGCAGCGGTTGGATCGAACAAGTAGGGGTATCTCTCCCTCATGTCCGACTCCCTCTCCCAAGTAGATTCACCTGGAGAGTGACGGCTCCAAGCTACTCGTACTAGGGGTATAACCTTGTTCCTCAGCCTCTTCTCTCTCCTGTCTAATATCTCCACTGGCTGCTCAGAAACTGTAAGGCTCAGTCCGACCTCTAACTTTGAATGATCTAGCACATGATTGGGGTCTGGAACATATCTCCTCAGCTGAGATACGTGGAAGACATCGTGAACTCCTGCTAGGTTGGGTGGAAGTGCAACCCTGTAAGCTACCTCTCCGATCCTGTCAAGTACCTCGAACGGCCCGATGTATCTGGGGCTCAGCTTCCCTCCTCGTCCGAACCGGATCGTCCCTCTAGTAGGTGATATCTTCACTAGCACCATATCACCGTCTGTGAACTCCATCGGCCTGCGACTAGCATCAGCCCAGTGTTTCTGCCTGTCCTGAGCTACTCTGAGCCTGTCTCTGATCATCCCGACTTTCTCTGCTGCATTCGTGATCATCTCTGGCCCAAGCATAACTCTGTCTCCGACATCATCCCAAAAGAGCGGTGTGCGGCATCATCGTCCATATAGCGCCTCGAAAGGAGACTTACCAATACTGGCCTGGTAGCTGTTGTTGTATGAAAACTCTACCAAGTGCAGATGGCTCTCCCATGATCCTTCGAAGTCCAGCACGCAGGTCCTCAGCATATCCTCCAGTGTCTGTATCGTCCTCTCGGACTGCCCATCTGTCTGCGGGTGGTATGCCATACTGAACTTGAGCCTACTGCCCAACTCCTCCTGCAAGCTCCTCCAATAGTGGGATGTGAATCTGCTGTCTCTGTCTGACACGATGATCACTGGCACTCCGTGTAGGCGAACTATCTGCTGCATGTATAGCTCCGCCAACTTCTCGGTAGAAAGCCCCACCTTGAAGGGTATGAAGTGCGCACACTTCGTCAGCCTGTCTACGATAACCCAGATGGCATCCTTCCCTCCTTGGGAACGAGGAAGCCCTGAAATGAAGTCCATCGTAATATGTTCCCACTTCCACTCGGAAATGGGTAACGACTGCAACAAACCAGCTGGCCTCTGGCGCTCCGCCTTGACCTGCTGGCAAACTAGGCATCTCGAAATGAAACGTGATACATCCCTCTTCATCCCGTGCCACCAAAGATGTTCCCGCAAGTCACGGTACATCTTGTTAGCACCAGGGTGAATAGAATATCTCGATCGGTGCATCTCCTGTAAAACTGCCTCTACCAGCTCTTCCTTCGGTACGCACGATCGGCTGCCAAGCCTCAGGGATCCATCCTCTGCTATAGTGAAGTCATCCAGCAATCCAGCTAACGCCTGGGGTCGAAGTCTGCGAAGGCTCTCATCTGTAGACTGCGCCTCCCGGATCTGCTCCATTAAACCTGACTGAATGTCAAGCGCCATCATCTGTATCACTGATCCTGGCCGAACTAGCTCGATACCGAGCTTCTCCAGATCCTTCCGTAAATGCCGATCAATCATCAGGTACCATGCCATCGGATGCCTGCTCAGCGCATCCGCCACCACATTTGCTTGCCGGGGTGATACTGTAAATCGATGTCGAAGTCCTTCATCAACTCCAACCATCGTCTTTGCCTCATGTTCAGCTTTTTTCTGCGTGAACACATACTTCAAGCTTTTGTGGTCAGTAAAGATTTCCACACGCTCTCCGTATAAGTAATGTTTCCATAACTTGAGTGCAAAGATCACCGCAGCTAGCTCAAGGTCATGGGTAGGATAATTTCTCTCATGAGTCCGCAACTGCCTAGATGCATAACAATCACTTTTCCATGCTGCGTTCCCGACTGTAGCACAACAGTTCGGCTCTAGGCTGATCTCCGGCCCTGTCCTCCTGACACTGAATGGTGCTGTGCCTGGGGGACTGAATAAAATACTACCCTCATGGCAATCTATAGATGCATGGGCATAGCTAAGCCAGTCCATCCCCAATATGATATCATAACCGGAGAGTGGCATTACAAAGAATCGCCCCTCGAACTCTCTCCCGGCTATCATAATAGAGCATCTATAGCTAGCTCTAATAGGCACTGGTCCTCCCCCCGTCATTACTCTACTAATCTCCGCAGTAGGTGTAAATACTAAGTGATGTTCTTGCATAAACTCTAATGATAGGAAGCTATGAGATGCACCAGAATCAAACAAACATAGAGCTAGAAAAGTATGCAAATAAACATGACCTGTGATGACGTCTGCTAAGTAATCGGGCTCTGAAACCTGCTCCGGCTCCGGCTCAAGGGCTAGGCTATAGACCTTCCCATGAGGTCCCTTCTGCTGCTGCAGATGCTGTCCAAACCTCTGCTGCTGAGTCGGGAGTGGTCCTCTAGGTCCCTTCGCCGCTGGACAGTTCTGAAGCTGACGGGTGGCAGACCCACAAACTAAACCTGTCCCAATCTCTTCCTGCAAACGGACCTGTCGTGCCCTGGTCTTCCGCAGAAAGAACATAGCTCCTCGCTGCTGCTGCTGCTGGGTCCCGGGCTCTAACTGGCGGGGTCTGATGATGTAGTGTAGAGGACGGTAAGTCTGCTGGGGTGGCGTCGGTGCTTTCTGCTGGAAAGCCTGACGCTTGGACGGTCCCTCATGATGTACAGAAGCCGGCCTCTTGCATGACAGAAGACGCTCCTCAATACTCCGGGCTAACTCTAGGCTCTGGTAGTAGTCAGTCGTACCGTTCGCCACTATAAGAATGCCAATGTCTGGAACTCGACCATGGCAAAACCTACGGGTCATCTCCTCTGGATCAGCAACCAGACTAGGAGCAAAACGGCTCAGGCGACTAAACTCTGCCGCATAGTCATCAACAGAACGGTTCCCCTGCTGGATGTTCTGAAATCGTAGCCCCATGGCTACTCTAGCAGCGGTCGAGAAGAATTTCTTCTTGAACTGGTCTTGAACTGGTCCCAAGTGGCTTTACCTCTCGCAAACAACGGCTCATTCCGGAACCAGACTCCCGCTAAATCTATCAGCAGAAATCCTGCTGCCTCGAACTAGAGTCATCCGACATCCTAACTCCCAGAAGCTTCCTCTCTACTGAATCTAGCCAGTCATCAGCTACTACTATGCCCTCAGTCCCTGAGAACTCCTTGAAATTCAGACCTATGAAGTCCTTGATCGTCCCCGCTTTCTGCCGTGGCTCTACATGTGGTGGGACCATGGGACGTCCCTCAGAACGCTCTATGCTCTGGCGGAGTAGGGTAGTCTGCTCCTGATGGGTTTTAGGAACCCCTGGATCAGTGTGAGCAGCTGGTTCCCGTCGAGTGTGACGGAAGCCTGGGTGGTATAGTGATAGGGGGTGGTGGAGTATCGGGTCCTGCTGGGCCTGTGATGTGGAAGGTGGTTGTGGTATCTGGGTTTGTGGATCTGTGGAGTGGGGGAATAGGGTAGGTGGAGATGTATCAGTCAACTGGTCAGCTGACTGGATATGGAGGGCCCTATTCTCAGGGGTAACATACTGGGATGAACGAGTAAGCACCATCTAAATTACACATAAAAAGACTTATAAGGACTTGTTTAAAGTAATTAAGCAATCATAGGCAAGGAAATCTAATTATAATAGCAAACAGGTAATGTATTTCCTATGTTGCAATCCTAGCATTCCTCTAGGTGTTCTAAGCGTCTTTTCTAATATTGTCTAATCACCGTAAGTTCCTAATTGCAGGCATGCTTGGTACAATAACGTAACCAAACAGTTTAGTCAGGACCTGCATGGGCCACCACTAAAAATATGTCACGACCCGCTACCCAAATTGTTGGGCCAGCCGATCATACCCAGCCTATGTTGAGATAAAACGTAGTAAGCTGTTCTAAAGACAACAGGATAAGACTAAATGTGCTAACAGTTCTATAAGTGAAATAAAGTCATAAAATGCTCCAAACACAAAATCGTCGTATATAGTAAAATGTCCAAGTACAAGTGAACTGAAATATAAAACTGGATACATGTCCAGTTACAAAATGTATAGTCTAATACATGACTACTCTCAAAAGTCTAAGTAAACAAAAGACAACTAGGCGAGGTTCCCCGCAGGAACATCCTCGTAAAGCAGAGCCGGGTCTTCGGCAGTAACCCCATAATAGGTGTTGCAGAGTAACTCCTCCTCAGTAAGGACACCTACAACGTTATCCTGTCAGGACGGGAGCAAGCACTGAATCTAGCAAACTAGCATATGAAACATGAAAATGAACATGTGAGGAATAACTGGAAATATGGCATCACATAGTCTATCATGGCAAGGATACAGATGTCATAGAGACAGATGTACATATAGTGTTTAAAACTGTAGCAAGTACGTGATCGGTCAATAGATGTACAATGTACTGTGGTACATGTAAATAAAATGTACATACGTACAAGTCAACAAGCATAGGTGTACATCCGTACAGAAATGCGGGATAATGGCCTACGGTAAAGTATGCATATAAAATGCGACCCGCTCGCTACTATAGGGGGGTCATGATCACGTACTCTACCATCTGTTTCCCCATAACCCGTATTCTATCATGTGACAGATACATAAAGACAATTCTAAGCATGGTAGTAACTGGAAGTACAACATGTAGAGTTTCTAACTTGCTATCCCAAGGATCAGCATTTAACATGGTGGAGTTTGCAGTTCATTTATGTGACAATATATAAAGTTCGTAGAAAGTACTTGCCTCTAGTAAAGCAAAATAAAACAAGCTGCGATAACAGTGCTATGGATGTCCGGTAACTCGTCACTGTAGAAGTAAATACAATAACTTAGTTTTTACACTAAGTTAAAATACTAGGACACTAATTGGTGAAACACGACTTGTGATTGGGCACCTAGCCAAAATTGATTTTGGCATAGAAGACCAATGTGGGGTAACACACTACTTTAACTAACTTTCTAGGGTCTTTACACTAGTGAGGGGTGGGGTTTAACACGGCTAAAACTCAAAATAACACAAAAAGCTACAAGTCGTAATTAATCAATAAATAAATCAAAGTCCATTATGTTCTAACAATTTATAGAGATAGACAAAAAGCCTAGTTTTGTTCAAAGTAAAGTATCAAAGTGATCCTTGTTAATCATAGAAATTTATTATAATTTTTTCTAGAATTTATTAACCAGTACGAGTATTTTATAAAAATCAGTTTTCCTAAGTATGCAAAAATGAGTTTTGGTTTCATATGCCAAACTAGTGGCAAAACAGTAAATTAAATATTACAAAAATTATACTAAATTAGCTAACTTAACATAGTATCTAAATACTATTTTTCCATAATTTTAGCAGTACTTTAAGTATTTTTAGAAAATCAAAAACAGCATTGCACACAATAATTAATTATCTGCGTATTTTGTCCATGTATATAATTTGAACCAAAGTTCAAATACAGGACCCAAGGCCATGAATCAAGTCCAATATGACTTGTACAGGTCTTAAATGTGTGAAAACACATTTGGGCCCAAATATCCATGCTAGGCTTGGACACCAAATGGTTGCAGTAATTTAAATATACAGAAATACAAAGTGGTAGAAATAAATATTATATTTTAATATGGTAAAAATGCATAGTGAAAATATACATATATATGTTTTAAAAGTACATATATATATGTAAGGAAAAATACTTAATTATAAAGTACATACATATATATATAAAGTACATATATACTAATATTGTATATATATATATATATAGTATAATTATATATATATACATATGACGATATATACATATATTCATATATCTATATAATACAAATAAATATATAAAATTTTACTATGTATAAATATATATACATACATATAAAATACTGTCAAAAACAGTATATACACATATGTATACTAATATATATATATATATATATATATATATATATATATATATATATATATATATATATATATATATATATATATATATACATATATATAAATATATAAATAACAAAACAAAGGAAAAGAAAAAGAAAAAAAGAAAAAGAAAGCAGTGGTAGGGGCTCGAACCCGAGCCAACAAAGCGGGGGGGAGATGTTAGGTCGGGTCGGCGGAGGAGGCGTCGTGACGGTGGCGGAGTGGTGGCGCTGCGGTCGTCTCGTCGAGGCGAAGCGGATGGTGGTGGTGGCTGGTAATGACGACGGCGGTGGAGCTGGTGATGGGGTTTGGCCGGAGCTAGGGTTCCGACGAACTCGAAGTGGGGAAGACGGTGGCGGTTGTGGTCGGGGTGAGGTCGAAGTGGTGGGGGTCTGTCGAGGGGGCTGCGGGGGTTTAAATAGGGGGGTTGAGGCGGTCGGGACAGCCGGGAATGGCGGGGGCAGGGCGGCGTGGCGGTCGGGCAGTCTGTCGGTCGGGGTCAACGAGAGTGGGTGAGGAGAGAGAGTGTTCGGTCGGGGGGTGTCTGGGTAGTTAGCAGTTAGGTCCTCTAGGTTTAGGATTTTGCATAATAGGTCTTCCCAGCTCTAAATGCAAATTAGAATTTGCATTCCTTAATTAAAACAATTAATTAATTACAAACTGACTATAAAACAATTCAGAAAATTACAAACAGATATTATAATAATTTAGAAAAATTGCAAATTGATACATTTTGATTTAAAAACCTATTTAAAAATTCTAGAAAAATTCCTAAAATCCTAATAATTAATTTAGGCTAAAAATAACATTAATAATAATTAGCACTAATTTAACTAAAATTTGAAAACCAGGGGCTTACAGTAGGCCTCCCGCCTGCTCCCTGATTCGAAGGTAGCTCTTGCCTTCGCTCGTTACTGGGAGATGCTTGATGACTATCCCGCCCATTGGCCGCAGGGGGCAGGGTACGAGTAGCCTTATACAACTTTCCATTAGAGGCCCGCGTGATAATCAGCGGGACGCTCCGATAGTCAGAGGTTGGGACAGCTGACTGGGCTTGGTGAGCCCGTACTGCCCTAGACTTCTTCCTTTTAGCACTTACGGGAGCGTAATAGGAAGAGTCCAAGTTGGATACCACAGAGTCTGGCTTATCATCCAGAGAACCATCAGGGTCAGGACCGTATGAGACGGTCGAAGACTGATCGAGAGAAGCGTGGAACAGATGCTATGCGGCTAGGATTGGGAACCGTGCAGGCTGTCTGCATACGGCTGTCTTTAGCTGTCGGATTAGTTGTTCTTGTGCGACTAGGAGTCACGACCGTGCAGGTTGGCCGCATGCGGTTGGAAATTGTGGCCGCATGGGTTTTTTGCAAGCGATTGACTTCAGTAACCGTATAAGTTTCATCCATGCGATTGGCAACTGTAGCCGCATAAGCTATACGGCTGACAAATATGGCCGTATGAGTTTTCTTTATGCGGTTGGCGGATGTAGCCGCATAAGCTTTCTCCATGCGGCTAGTACCCTTATGCGGCTCGGATCGCATAAAGTTTCTCTTTGCCCCTGCAACTCTAGCATCATAATGTTTTCTTCTGTCGGACTTGGGGACAGCAGAGTCATCTATGGTCTGAAGTGGGGCCGCAGGAGAGTCTTCTCCGCCGTCTTGAGCGACAGAGGGTATTTCTGCAAGAGCCTCAGTAGGAACGAAGGACCGGGGCCTCCACTCCTTGCGGGCCTTCTTTGTGCGGGCTCGCTTCTGGACCGGGCCAGCGCTCTTATCGGAAAGCATTTCTTCGAACGCCTGTTGGTCGAACCGGGCGACCATCTTCTGTTGCGTGGAGCCAAGCTTGGCTGCATCCGACTGCGCCACCAACTCCTCAGCCGTGGAGAAGTTTGTCCCCAGCAGAGTCGCCATCGTGTTTGCCATGAAATATAAAAGAACAGAACAGTTTTATGGGAGGACTGGACTTTTACTTCACGTTACAAACTCGCTTGTACAAAGAAAGCCTAGGGACGAAAACCTAGGTACAGCAATCTAAGTATAATTGTTTATTTTTGATTCTGGAGGGTGACGGTAGAGGCTCGGGAAAGCGACGCAGCTCTGCCTTACTCCTTGGACGATCGGACGTAGCCTTGGCTCCTGTGACGAGATGCTTTGTTGACGAAGAAATGTTCTTTTTGCTCTCCTCGTATTGCTCTTCTGGCTTCTCTCTCTCTCTGGATTGATCTCTGTGTATTTTTCTCTCTGATTATTGGGGGAGCGTCCTTTTGCAAGGGAATGGCACCTTGCTATTTATAATAGTGGGGGGCATCATTAGGGTTTACAATGATTGCCCATTCTCAAAGTGGCGGCCGCCTGGTAAATGATCAATCTGGGCCATTAATCTTGAGCGTGAAGGATCTGGGCCATTAATGAGGATTATGCCAAATCATGTCAGTAATTAATATTGATTGCAATAAATTCCCATCATGATGATTTGCTGATGTCCGCAATCTAAATGAATCAATTTAATTCATTCTCTTGCCACGTGTCCCAAATTATTAGGATCTGACCCAAAATTTGATTATCTTTAGGACACGTGTCCTGTCATCGTTGTTGAGCCACTGAGGAGCGTTCGTGTTTGGGCCGTATGAAGGTCGTCATGACCGAGCCGCATGAAAGATTTCATGACCGAGCCGCATGAATAGTCTCTATACTCGAACCGCATGAAGGTTGTCATGACCGAGCTGCATGAATATGTTCATGACCGAGCCGCATGGGGTCTTCATGGCCAAGCTGTATGAGAGTCTTCATGGCTGAGCCGCATGGATTTCTTCATGGCCGAGCCGCATGGGGGAACCTTCATGATTGAACCGCATAGGCTTCTCTGTACTGGCCGTGTGAACTTGTTTAATCTGGCCGCATAAACTTGCCTCGAAGCTGTGAAGATTTTCTCCAGTTTCCTAGGAAGATAGTGCTCTTGTCGTCATTATGACTACTTTTCGTCAGGGCTGTCAACTGTCAGCCGTCAGAGCATTAATTGTGTTTGAATGACGCCAGATACAGCTGTTTTGAAAAGACACGTAGCTTCCCTCTGCGGGCTGTATGGAATCCACTCGAGCTGCCTATGTTTGAGCCGTATGGGACTCCTGAACCGCATGTGGCTCCTTGGCCGCATAGATCATTTTTCTTCTCTTTTTCATGCTTCTACAGAAATCAAGATAGATATAAATCACAAAGTGCAATATCCAGCTCAACAGAGAGAAAAGAGTCACAAAGTAATAGTTATATAATATCTGTAATAATAACATGCATAGAGTAGCAAGCTGGAGACAGAGTCCAGTCCAAAATCCTAGTCTAACTGAGGAGCAACTAAAGCCATCAGCCGGGCTAATCCCTGCTGGACCAGGGTCTCCAAATCTATGCCCACTACGTCGTGAGGACCATATTAGGTACAACAATCCTCCTCACCGTCATCTGTAATATTTTTTTAACATATCCAGTCAGGATGGAACGAGCACAATCAACTAACAACAGTTCACAAGATAGGATAAAAGCTAAAAGGCTGTAAATAGAGAGATATACAGGAGTAATGGAAATGTACATGTAAGTATCATGGCAAGGTAAGTTGTAAACTAAAGCTAGAACAAGGGCAAGTAAAACTGATCATGGCATGTACAAGAATCAAGAATCATCGATCTAGGTGTGTGAGTACTAGCTTCGATATGTGGTCGACTTGCGTCTGAACAAGGTCTAATGATCTAGCCAATCATACGTGGAGTATAGGATTGGCATTCACAAGGTCTACAAGAATAAATAAGACGGATAATGACCACATATCTACACTAATACTCCCCGCCCCGACTGGTAGAGTGGATCCAAACAAGACCCGTTACGACACGAGATTCTATGAGAATGGAGCAAGCCTCCTCGAGAATCGGTATCCATATCTGTACAAGAATTACAAGGGGCTTGCACAAGATACACCAAGATAACAAGGAATAACATCTCATGTCGGAATCCAAACCAATCCGTGTGACCAATGTGTCAAGAACAAGTATACTACACTAAGTACATAAATTATAACAGTTATCGTAAATTGGAAAAGTTATCAGAGAATGTACTCGCCTGTGATGTGATGGAAAATGTCAACTGAGTCCAATACAATGCCTCGAGGACCTAAAGATGGAATGATGTATCAATATAATATTTTGGAAGTAAAAACAAGTTAAACTAAGTCAAACTAAGTTAACTATGTCAAATTAGGTCATACTAGGTTATTCTGAGTCAAACTAGGTCAA
>JANAVB010023489.1:0-82602 GCA_029216955.1 Iris pallida | reverse complement strand
CAAAATGATACACAATCTTAGTCTCTAAACTATGTTCAAAAATTTTATAATAGTTGTGTGACACGACTCCTAACTGGACACTAGCTAAGTGGCGACCTAGCATAAAGTCCAATGTGGGGTGACACTATATCTAAACCAACACTTAGGGTCCTTAGAAACAAAGGATCACTTTAGAGTTTTAGAAAAACCAAGCATATAAATATATACTAATATAATAATTAATTATAATTTAAGGGTGATACATAAGAAAAATCTACAGATGTTGTCGGATGATAAAATAATAATCACCAACGTGTCCAGAATGGTCAAATTAGCTAGGATAGCCTACCCAAAAGTCGAATTTGGACACAGGGGCAAAATGGTAATTTTAGGTCAAAATGATGTCCGTCTTTGGATACAGTTTGCACCGAAAAATGTATCAGGATAGAAGTCTACAAAACTAGCAAATTATATGTCCACGAATCCAGAATGACGATACGAACCCAACGGTATGTCCAAAATGGGATTTCGATGACCCGATCACAAAATGGTATGTTGATCTGGATATTGGTATCCGATTTGCACGAAAATGCGTGTCGAAGCCAAAGTCCACTAACTCTAACAAAGTATATATCAACGAGTCCAGAATGACGACACGAACTCAACGGTATATCCGGAATTGGATTTTGATGAGCCGATCTCAAAATGACACGTGACCCGGACATTTAGAATCCGATTTGCACGAAAAAGTATGTCGGAGCCAATGTCCTCAAAACTCAGCAAATTATATGTCAATGAGTCTAGAATGACGATACGAACTCAACGGTATATCAGGAATGGATTCCGATGAGCCGATCTCAAAATGAACCGTTGACTCGGACTGTGGGACCCACTTTGCACCGAAATACGTGACAGGGCCAACGTCCTCCAAATCTAACAAACTTTATATAAAATTGTGCCAGAACGATGCCACGAGTCTATTGGGGTATCAGAATGAAATCCGGAGTCCCGGGTTCAAAATAGAATTTAACAAGTTGGAAATTACGAATTCGGACGGCTAATTTTGGCGTCAAATTCAACCAATCAAACATGCTCACAATGAAACAAAACTGAAGGGAAAGGAAGAGGGTTATACAAGCTATGCACAGGAACTAACGGTGCATCAAACGGAGGTACGATGACGGAGATACGAGTCGACGAGTCGGCTCCACAAAAGTCCAAAAATAGTACAATTTAAAGTGTCAACTTGGCGGCCAATTTTGATGTATCAAACGATAAATTAACGGACGAAACTTGAGGGAGAGGTAGAGCTATATACGAGATTGTGACGGAGCAAAGAGTTCGTCGATCCAACGGTCGAATTTTTGATAAACGTACACGAAGTCACTGCGACGAAGCACACCTTATGTTTTCATAAATTGTGCGTCACGACGGGATTTCATGCAAAATGCACGAATCAGCTAGGTGGCACGTCAGAGAAGAGGGCAGTAGCCACGAGGTGTTCGCCGGATCAGGGGGTCCATGCGACGGCGTACGGTGGCGCTGCTGCTACTGCTGCACGGCGCGGCGGCGGGCCAGGCGGGGGCACGGCTGTAGTCCCCTTCCTAGAATATTAATATATTTTTATTTTATTTTATTTATTGAAATTATGATTTTTAGGCTTTTATGAATAATTAATTAGATAATTATTACGGTAGATGCCTTTAGTCATGATTAAATTTAGAGTACAAGGTGACTAGAAATCGTAGCACAGATAGTGCAGTAGCGTACCTTGACTAGTGTATTAGCCATGCCAGGGAAGGCCGAGCCATAGTGATGTCCTAACTAGGAAAATCAGGCTAAGTATGACATAACCATTATAAGTAGTTTAATTATTCATTATTATTATTATTTGACGTTTAAGTGATCCGGTTGTACCAAACTAGTCCGGACTGGACCCGAATCAAGCTCAATCCCGGGTAGGCATGTAGTGAGACCAAGGACGTCCTTAAGGACGTACTTTATCTGTATGCAAACATTTTTTATCTCTTTGGAATTAACATATGTTTCTAGATATTTATAAACGTAGAAAATAGCTATTATTAATAATAACTGGCATTTGGAATATGTACAAATTTCTGGAGCCAAATAAATGGTGTGTTTGATGAGTTCACCGAAATACATTATTGGTTTAATTTAGTTGTTATTAGGATTATTATTGTTAATGTTGTTGACGTTATATTAAATAATATTATTTACAATTATGGTTATAATTATTATCAAAAATATTATGTATATGTGTTCATATTTATGTAGGTAGGCCCTACACTAGGTGGTAAAAAGTATTGAGGTTTATTTGGATTTTATGAAGATTATCAAATAAGTATATATGTATATATAAATGTGTATGTATATATAAATAAATATTATATATGTGAATATATAAATGTGTATGTATATAAAATACATATGTGTGTATGGGTATGTATATATAAATAAATATACAGGTGTGTATGTATAAATAAATATATTATATAGTGTGCGTATATATATATATATATATATAATATATATTATATATATTATATATATATATATATATGTATATGTACATATACATATATACATAAGTACTTATGTATATAGATAGATATAGGTATATTAATAAAGAAATAGAAAAGGAAAAAGAAAAGCAAAAGAATGAAAACAAGCCAGCCCAGGCCCAGCCCAAGCAACCAACCAGCCAAGCCATGCTAAGCCCGGGCCACTCCCAGGATTAATCGTCGGGTGTACATATAATATAGTGATCTCTCGAAAACCCTAACACCGTCGTGCGCCACCGCGAGTCACCGCCGGCCGGCCAAGCGTGGGAACCCGACCACGCGCGCGCACGCGTGAAACAAAGCGACAGCAGCAGGGTGCTGCAGGAAGCCCAACTTCGTGCCGATGGTTCTCCTACCACGTTCGTTCGTTTCATGAACGAATTTTTCAGGTATATACCCAAACTGACACCCTTCAACTCTCTTTAAGTAGATGGCCTTAATTCACGATATTCACGACAAAAATTGAGTTCCAAATAGAGAAAAAAATACAATTTTGGGCACCGAAAACTGTCCGGAATGCTGTTTTGGAAGTAGATTTTCTGATAGGATATCGAGAATTTTAGAAATCTAAAAGAACAGAGTTGTCAATATGAACGACTTTACATCGAATATTTATTCATAATTTTCTGTTCATTAGTTCGTAAATAAAACCAGTTCCAAACACCCCGAAAAACTGTTTTCAAAACGTAGAAACCCTTCGATACAACAAGCGTCCCGCTAATTCGGACGACGTGGTCACGAACCGAAAGCATCGAAAGGTGCATATCGACTTTGTGGACGTGTGGGCTTTGACGGAATTTAAATTGGTCGCGTGTACGCGACGAATTTAATGCGTATCCATCAAAATTTACCGTATCGACCTCTGTGTAAATTTTTTAATTACTTTGTGCACGTTCGTCAGATCGAGATAAAACTTGTGCCAACAGGACCGTATCATTTTTCTGGTCCTGTATGCCAAGTTTGGTCCGATTCTGAGACAGTTGATCGGATCGCTGTTTTGCGGGCCCCACGATCCGACTCAACGGACGATTTTATGCACGGCCCGCCCGAATCCAACTTTGCACATACGATTAGGTTCATATCGGAAAACCGGACCTATTGACATATAGTTTGACAAATTTAGAGACCATAGACTCTAGCACGCTTTTCGGTGCAAAACGGGTCCAACGGCGGACACCGTTTTGACCCAAAATTACCGTTTTGCCCCTGTGTCCAGAATTGGACTTAAGGACGGGAAATTCTAGCTAATTTGACTATTATAAAAATGTGGGTAATGTTTATTTTAGCATCTGGAGACTTCTGCATGTGTTGACTGATTGTGGCTCATTGAGTGGTATAGTATTATCGGTTTTACCAGCACAATACCTCAGGCGAGTACATCTTCGATAGTTTTTATATTTGATTATCTCTATTTCTCTTGTACATAGTAGTGTTTTACATTGATATCCTATTGATTCTGACACGATGTTACACGAGATAGTAGTTATGGATTCTTTACATGTTGTTCGTGACCAATCTATTATCGTGTTCGTGACCTGTTTGGATCCATGAGTACTGGTCGGGCGGGTAAATACTCTAGACATGTAAACAAATCTAAAATTATACTTGCCTAATAGCAGTCGCACACTTCACGTGCGTGTGCCGGACCTTATTCTTGCCTAATAGCAGTCGCACATTTTATGTACGGGGTACCGGATTTACACTTAGCCGTTTACATGTCGAAGCAGTATTTCAACTCACTAGATAGATGCAGTTTCTGGTTCTACAGTATACATTGCTAGCTACCGGCCTTCTCTGTTTTTTAGTACTCACTTGCCTTGTTCACCATGCTCAGTTTCTGTCATGATTCTATACTTGTCTTTTCGTCGTGTATTTTATTATTATTTACAGATTTATGGATTTCGTCATTTATTAATTCTGTTGTAAGATTGTACTCGTTCCATTCCTGACTGGAAACCAATATTTTTTAGGTTTAGCCGTGATCACTCTTAGCACTGGGAAGACATGGGTATGCTGAGGTCAACCTAGATAGTTGTATTAGCTGTCTTTTCCATTTTGTGAGACATTGTATTTTCTAGCAAACGTGAAGTTGTGAAGCCTTATAATTTGTAAAATTGATTTAATAATTATGAATAAGCAATAAATGTATATTTTGTGAGTTTGAACATCTTGGCCGTGACAGCGTTCTACCGCCGACTCTGCGGCGTAGGCTGGCTTGGACACGTCTCATATCCGAAAAAGCGGGTACGGGTCATGACAACGACGACGGCGGTGGTGGCCATGGCGGTGTGCGGTGGTGTCTGTGGTAAGTAGTAATGGTGGTGGTATAGATGATGGTGTTGGTAAGGATGATGATGGTGATGAAGATGGTGATGAAGATGGGGGTGGTGCTCGACCTAGGGAGGAGGAGGAAGGAGAAGAAAGAGAGGAGGAGAGGAAGGTGGCCGCCCCACGACCACCCAGCCATCCCATGCCCACGGGGGGCTCGAACTTGGGACCTCCTGTCACGACCCGCACCCTAGAGTAAGGGCACGAGACGTGGGTACGTCCAGCCTACGCCGCAGTGTCGGCGGTAGAACGCTGTCCTAGGTCAATCATCTAACAATATAAAGGTACCTGTAGAGTTTATACACTCCGAATGGAGGTAACATCACAACATGCAGTCTCAATCACATCTAAGATAGAGAAGAAAGACAGATAGATAGATAGTAACTCAAAGAGAACAATAGCATAGATGAAATAAGTCTAAGTGTCTAGGATACATAACATCCAGAATGTCACTCCTAATACAATAGTCTAAGAGTCTATACATCTCCACATCTCAAAATACAACTCAGAATGTGAGACAAAATATAATGTAGAAAAGACTGTCTAGCTAACTGGTCTAGACTACTGGAGCAACATCCTCAGCTGCAGGTGGATCCTGCTGAGGGTCCTCAACACAAGTGTCATCTAGTCCTGCTCCATAATATGTAGTCACCCATGCCTCGTCCTCATCCTCTGTAATATTTTCAACAGGTCCAGTCAGGACAGGAACGAGCACAATACATCTCACACAGTTCATATCAGGTTAGGAAATACGATACAGGCAATAGAGTAAGATACGAGAAATGCTGAAAGGAAATATACGCTGTAAAAGAGATAGCTGTAATGAAATATCTACTGTATATAGAGAACTATAAGTGACTAGTGATGTAGAGCACAAGATAGCATGTGAATGGCTAGAATTTATACATGATTACACTACTGAGTTTGCACATGATTATACTACTTTGGAATTATTCACATGTCCACTTCTACTCCTCCGTTACCCCAATCAATACACAAGGATCTATACAAGTTACGTTATTATACATGATATCACATGGGCCCATGAAAGGGTGCACATGATAGTATACATGAGGGCTCTGTGAACATGAGAGTACATGATCACATGAGTGCACATGAATGATGGAAGCATAGGAGTACATGATGATAGTGAAACACACATAACATAAGTACCCGATGCTCCCGAGAGGGATAACATCTCATGTAAAGATCCATATAGTCCAATCCATGTTACCAATGTGACAGCAACAAGTAAAGTAATCTAGAGCGAGAAGTAAAGCCTGAACAAGTATGAAACGGTCAGAGAATATACTCGCCTGCTGTATGAATGTCTGTAGAGAATATGCTGTCTGAGGAGAGGTGTCTGGCTCCAGATCAGCAACACAAGTCACAATGTGTTCTAAATAGTAAAAATGAAGTCTACTATGCATACTACATGATTCTAGGTCAATTTGGTCAAAAGTCAACTCTTGGTCAACTCTAAAGTCAAACTAGTCAAAGTTAGGTCAACACTAGTCAACTAGTTAGGGTTTTAGTCAAACTAGTCAAACTAGTTGTTTTAGGTCATTCCTAGTCAATTCTAGGTTAACTAGGTCAACTTTGACCTAAGGTTGACTTTGGTCAACCCTTAGTCAACAAGGGTCAACAAGTTGGGTTTTGGGCCATTAGGGTTTCCATATGACCATAACTAGAAGTCATACATATACATATATATCTATATAGATATACATATCTATCCACTACCCAATATCAATATGTAAAACTATATATACAAAACCCATACATATAATACACTATATATGACATAATAGACCTAATACAAAAGTATACATATATCATATATATATATTACATATATATATAAACTTATATATATATACTCTATATATATAGAGGGAAGTGAGAGGGACATAGAGTGAGAGAGAGTGAATGAGAGACTGAAGAGAGAGGGACAGTGAGAGAGAGGGCTGCTGCTGAACAGTAGGGGGGTTCCAGATTCTGGAACCAAAATTGGCTCCCCAACACACACACACAGTCCATATATACACACATATGTATATACACACACAACTACACCTATACACTACCATTTAACCCCAAAACTCACCCACACTCACATATACATATATACTACGTATATACATACTAAAATACACTAATACAAAGTATAAAACATAATCAAAATCGATTTGAAAATCGATTTTGCAAAACTGGAAAATCCTAAAACCTGGAAACAGTGCACTGTGCACTCGAAACTGGATAACCCGATTTCACACACTAAAACGAGCTAAGGCTCGATTCTAATGGTTGGTAACTGGTGCCCCATACATACCCTAGTGTCCTAGTACCTGACACGACACCACGACACGAATTCATGTGTCAAAACATACAAAATCCCCACTCGGTAAATTCCTGATACGCAACGCGTGCACAGTGTCGTGCACGCGTTCCACACACTCGTGGACACACCACGAGACACGACACGTCTCATGGTCGTGCACACGTGTACGCCACGAATAGGGCTACACGCCCGTGTCATCACGAGACACCCAAGTGTCGTGTCCATAGGCGATACGACACGCTCAAAGTCGCCCCCCGCGTGCGTGTGCGCTGACACGCGTGTCCAGTGCGAGTGAGATTTCTCACTCGACACGACACACACGACACGAGACTTTGGGGGCATGTTCGCAGACATTGCCCCCGTGTCCGTGTCAAATATTACGTGTCCTAGGTGCTTGTGCAGTGCGCACGAAGGATGGGGTAGCAGGCATGCACGAGAGTCTCGTGCAGTGGGTTCGTGTCCAATTTGGACACGGACACAGCACGAAAACGTGCTCAGTCCACTGGGTATGTGACCTACATGTCTAGGGGCTTCACAAAGGTGTAATTTGTTCTACATTTTAACAAAAATAATCCTATGTGGCATTTCAACAAACAAGGATTTCTAGCTTAGGATACGTGTCCGATACGAACACCTAACTGACTCTAATTTCTACCAAATTTACCTACAGTTATGGTAGTCCTATATGAATGCATTTATAAAGAAAAAAAATAGGATTTAACTATGTTTGAGGGAATTTACCTATTGGTGCAATCCAATGAAAATCAAAGAAGAGGGGAGGGGGTGTGTGTCCTTCAACTTGATGATATCCAAGCCTCCAAATTCTTGATTGCTATCCTCCCTTAGTACCCTTGATGTTGTAGGGTCCCAATACAAAAGACTAGAGTGAATTTGGAACAATATTGCTCAAGTTGTGTAGGTTTGAAGAAATGGGAATTTTGTGAGATTAAAATTCATATAAATTTTCTATGAATTAATACAATGGGATTATATAGAAGTATGGGCTGCTAGGGGGGGTACCCTTGGCCGGCTATGGCATGGGGGGTGTCCTTGCCCTTCCTTCATGGCTAAGGCATGGACTTTGTGTAAAGGGGTGAGATATTTGGAGTGGTTTAAGGAAAATATCAATAAAGGTAAACTAGATAGTTATACCACTTTAACCCTTAACCAAAAATCCATCCTAAAGCTTCTAGGTTAGTGGCTAACCTCTAGATTAGGGTAGGATAGGCTAGGGACTAATCATGGAACTTAACCATGATTAAACAATATCAAAAATCACATAATCTCAAATAAAGTCTAGTAATTTACCAAAATACCCTTTTGGCCAAAAGTCACTAATTTGATGTTCTAAGCCTATGGCTAAGCTCACATGGTCATGGCAACTTCTAGGTTAAGGAAAACTAGGGTTTTCACTAAGTTATACTAACCAAAATCACAAAGTCATAAGTCATGACTTAGCATGACTTAGAAGATGGTTCTAAGTACACTAAAATCACCATAAATCATATCATGCCCTATACACCATTAATAATTAATAAAAATAATAATTTTCAAAAATCCCTAATTTAGAAAATAGGGTGTTACAAGTCTACCCTCCTAACAATAATTTCGTCCTCGAAATTTAAAGACGAAACTGAAACTAATGAGAAGGATAGAAATCATACCTCAAGGTACAAATAGATAAGGGTATCGCTCGCCGCATCTCATCCTCCCGTTCCCAGGTGGACTCTCCTGGAGAATGATGCCTCCATGCGACACGAACCAAAGGTATCGTCTGGTTCCTCAATGCCTTCTTCCGTCGATCCAGAATCTCAACAGGCTGCCCTGGATAACGAAGAGTAGGACCCACCTCGATCTCGGAATGATCATGTACATGGCTAGGATCTGCCACGTACCATCTCAACTGCGACACGTGAATACGTTGTGGACTTCTACCAATGCTGGTGGTAAGTCTAGCCTGTAAGACACGTCACCGACTCTCCCGCTGATAACGAAAGGGCCGATGAAACGTGGGCTAAGCTTCCCACCTCCACCAAAACGTATCGTGCCACGTGTCGGAGATATCCTCAAGAATACCTGGTCTCCGACCTAAACACAAACAAGGTCTCAATTTAATTATGATAAACAAACATGATTAACAAAACACAAACAAGATAACCTAATTCTAATCCTATCTCTAAACTGTACCTCAAACTCCAAAGGTCTGCGGTGGCTATCGGCCCAGTACCGATGTCTGTCCTGCGCCATGCGAAGCCGATCTCTGATAAGCTTCACCTTCTCTGCTGCATCTACAACCATCTCAGGCCCCAATAAAACTCGCTCCCCAACATCATCCCAAGACAAGGGTGTACGACATCTACGCCCGTACAGTGCCTCAAAAGGGGACATCTCGATGCTGGCCTGAAAGCTGTTGTTATATGCAAACTCTACTAAGTGCAGGTGACTCTCCCAAGATCCTCCAAAGTCCAGGACACAAGTCCGCAACATGTCCTCCAGAGTCTGAATGGTCCGCTCTGACTGTCCGTCTGTCTGCGGGTGGTATGCAGTACTAAACTTGAGCTGAGTGCCCAAGCTAATATACAAGCTCCTCCAGAAATGTGAAGTGAAACGACTGTCCCGGTCCGATACAATGCTCACTGGAATCCCATGAAGTCTGACTATCTGCCTCATATACATCTCTGATAGCTTCTCGGTAGACAAACCCACTTTGAATAGCAAGAAGTAGGCCAATTTGGTCAACCTGTCGACGATGACCCAAATCGTATCCTTTCCTCCTGGAGTATGCGGTAATCCCGAAACGAAGTCCATCGTGATGTGCTCCCACTTCCACTCCGGAATGGGCAATGGCTGCAACAGTCCTCCTGGCCTCTGCCTCTCCGCCTTGACCTGCTGGCAGATCAAACACCTAGCTACGAAGTGTGCAACCTCGTGCTTCATCCTACTCCACCATACATGCTCTCTCAGATCCCTATACATCTTGTTGGCTCCCGAATGTATCGAGTACTGAGAACGGTGGGCCTCCTGCATAACCTGCTCCCGAAAGTCTCCACTGGGCACACACAGTCTGGAACCGTGCCTCAATGTGCCATCCCCTGCAAGAGTGAACTCATCGTCCGCAAATCCCTGTCTGACCTTCTCCCTGATGCATCGTAGAGAAACTTCATCAAACTGAGCCGACTTGATCCTATCAATCAAGTCCGACTGAATCTGGAGGCCCCACATCTGCATCTGTACTCCCGGCACAATCACCTCGATCCCAAGGCTCTCCAAGTTCGCTAACAAGTGACGATCCATCGTCAATCACATAGCTGTCGAATATCTGCTCAAAGCATCGGTAACTATGTTGGCCTTCCCTGGGTGATACTGTAGAAGAATATCAAAGTCCTTCATCAGCTCCAGCCATCTACGCTGCCTCATGTTCAGCTCCTTCTGCGTAAACACGTATTTCAAGCTCTTGTGGTCTGTGAATATCTCCACGCGCTCTCCATACAAATAGTGTTTCTACAGCTTCAGAGCAAAGATAACTGCCGCCAACTCTAAATCATGGGTAGGCTAGTTCTTCTCATGGGGCCGTAACTGTCTGGAAGCATAGGCAATCACCTTTCCATGCTGCTGCAAGACACAACCCAAACCCTTCCCCGAGGCGTCACTGTAGATAGTGAACCCGCCTGATCCTGATGGCAATGTCAGAATCGGGGCTGTCGTCAACCGCTTCTTCAACTCATCGAAAGCGGCCTGACACTCCTCTGACCAGAGAAACTCTGCGTCCTTCCGGGTCAGCCTAGACAACGGCTCTGCAACCCGGAAGAAATCCTGGACGAACCTCCTGTAGTAGCCTGCCAATCCCAGAAAGCTCCTAATCTCTGCTACTGACGTCGGCGCTGCCCAAGCCTCAACTGCTGATATCTTCCTCGGGTCGACTGAGATCCCATCTCCAGTCACTACATGACCCAGGAAGTCAACTCTATCAAGGAAGAACTCGCACTTCGAGAGCTTGCCGTAAAGCTGCTCCTGCCTGAGAGTCTCCAGGACCACTCTCAAGTGCTCCTCGTGCTCCTCCTCGGTCTTCGAGTACACCAGGATGTCGTCGATGAACACCACCATGAACTTATCTAAGTACTGGTGGAACACCTTGTTCATCAAGTTCATGAACACCGCCGGAGCATTCGTCAACCCAAACGGCATCACCATAAACTCGAACTGGCCGTACCGCGTCCTGAACGCTGTCTTCGGGATGTCCTCCCTCTTCACCTTTACCTGATGGTAGCCTGACCTCAGATCAATCTTCGAGAATACCCGAGCTCCGCTCAACTGATCGAAGAGATCATCGATCCGCGGCAGTGGATATCTGTTCTTGATCGTCAGACTGTTGAGTGCCCTGTAGTCGATACACATACGTACCGACCCATCCTTCTTCGGTACAAAGAGTACCGGTGCACCCCAAGGTGAAGAACTAGAGCGGATGAAGCCTTTGTCCTGCAACTCATCCACCTGTTTCTTCAATTCCACCAGCTCGCTGTTGTTCACCCGATAAACATGCTGAGAAATGGGTTCCGCACCTGGAACCAAGTCTATCGAGAACTCAACGTCTCTGTCTGGTGGAAGCCCAGGCAATTCCTCTGGAAACACGTCCATGAACACAGCAATCAATGGATGTGGAGCTGGCTGCTCCTCGACCGAAGCTCCACAGAAAACTCCGTAAGTTTGCTCTGCCTGCCGTCGGGAATATACAAACTCTGGCTCTCCTGGTGCTCTGAACAGAACTCTACCCCCGCGGCAATCTATGCTGGCATGGTGCATGCTCAACCAATCCATACCGAGTACAATATCGTAGTTCGGTAGTGGCATTACGAGCAAACACACATCCAACTCTCGGCCTTCCAAAACTACTCTCCGTCCCTTGCAAATATCACGAACGAGGATAATGCCACCCCCGGTCGTAATCTTGCAAGTCCTAGGCAACGATTCAGATATAACATGATGTCGAATCGTAAAAGATACTGATACAAAGCTATGGGAAGCCCCAGAATCGAACAATGCATAATCTGGAATAGAGTCGAGAAGAATAGAACCTGCTATCAGCTCTCCAGTAACCTCGGCATCCTCTGCTGCCATGGCATAGGCTCGCCCCTGCTGTCCACCCCTGGCCTGATGCTGGTGCTGGGTGAACCTCTGCTGCTGAGTCGGCAAAGGTTCCTTCTGCTGCCCTGCCGGAGCCTTGGCTCCGCCTCCCTGAACTGGTCGTCCCGAAGACATGGGACACTCCCTCAGCTGGTGGTCTCCAGAACCACATAATAGACACCTGCTAAGCCTCTTTCTGCAGTTATTCCATCCATGACCCTGCTTCTTGCAGAAAGTACAACTGACGACCTGCTGACTGGGTGCCTGCTGCTGGTGCCTCGGCTGCTGCACCTGCTGGAACGGCCTTTGCTGCTGGAATGGCCTCTGCTGCTGGTGCTGAAAATGAGGCCTCTTGGCCTGTCCTCTACTGCTGCCAGCTCCCTGGGTGTCGCGGCCCCTCTTGAGCTTCAGCTCAAGATCATCCTCAGCCGCTATCGCTCCTGATAGGATCTCCTCAAAAGTGGCGTTCCTGTCACTCTTGGTCAAGGACTTGACCTCCTTGACCAAGCCCTTCCTGAACCTCCTCGCCTTCGCTGTCTCGCTAAGGCCCTCCACGAATCTGCTCAACTGGCAAAACTCACCGGAATACTCCTCTACAGTCTGGTTCCCCTGAACCAGGTTCTCGAACTGGGTCTCCAAAGCACCGACTGCCTGATCTGGGAAAAACTTCCCCTTGAAAAGCTCCTTGAAAACTCTCTATGTCAGCCCTGGAGTGCCTACTCTCGGGTCCGTCTGATACCAGGTACGGGTAAGATCCTGCATCTGGCTGGCTGCTGCCTCTATCTGGAGTCCGGCTGGTATCTCCGCCAGTCGGAAGATCTCCTCAATGTGCTCAATCCAGTCATCAGCATAAAGAATCCCCTCTGTCCCCAAGAAGTCCCTGGGGTTCATCTTCTTGAAGTCCTGAATGCCCGGAATCCTCTGTTGTCGCGGCTGTCCCAATCCTTCCTGTGGCTGGACAGCCAACCTCTCCACCGTCGCTCTAGCCAGCTGATGGGCCTCATCTATGCCCCTTGTAAACTCCGCTGTTTGACGCTGCTGCTGGTGCTGCTGCGTCTCTAGGAAATACTGGAAGTACGAAAACATTTGTGCAGCATCCACTAATCCAGATGGCATCGGCGGCTGGAATTGCTGCTGGTGCTGCTGGAACTGTGGCTGACAAAACTGTGGGGGAGGCATGTCTGGGGTAGCTGGGATGATCCCCCGAATAAGTAGAGGTGCACCCCCAAATATGGCAGAAGCTCCCACATGAGCTGGAGTAAGGGGAGCTGTGGTCCCCGGGTCCTGGTGAGCTGGACGAGAGGTGGCAGACCTCTCAGTGGTGTCACCTGGACCGAGACGCTGCGATCGTGTCTCCACCATCCTGAAGATAGATCAACAAGAAAATCAATACGGAGAAGAAACGATATAGTCAAAGGAGACAGTTTTTTCAAAAGAAAGATAATATCAGCAAGAATTTAGATAGCAGGGATTTAAATAAGAGTTTTTCCTAATATGATTGAGTACCTCAACTACATCCTATTTCCTACTGCAGGCTGTGGCGATACTCTAGTTCGAATACCACCACATAAACTGGACCTGCATGGGCCACCACTAAAAACGTGTCACGACCCGCACCCTAGAGTAAGGGCACGAGACGTGGGTACGTCCATCCTACGCCGCAGTGTCGGCGGTAGAACGCTGTCCTAGGTCAATCATCTAACAATATAAAGGTATATGTATAGTTTATACACTCCGAATGGAGGTAACATCACAACATGCAGTCTCAATCATATCTAAGGTAGAAGAATGAAAGACAGATAGATAGATAGTAACTCAAAGAGAACAATAGCATAGATGAAATAAGTCTAAGTGTCTAGGATACATAACATCCAGAATGTCAACTCCTAATACAATAAGTCTAATAGTCTATACATCTCCATATCTCAAAATACAACTCAGAATGTGAGACAAAATATAATGTAGAAAAGACTGTCTAGCTAACTGGTCTAGACTACTGGAGCAACATCCTCAGCTGCAGGTGGATCCTGCTGAGGGTCCTCAACACAAGTGTCTTCTAGTCCTGCTCCATAATATGTAGTTACCCATGCCTCGTCCTCATCCTCTGTAATATTTTCAACAGGTCCAGTCAGGACAGGAATGAGCACAATACATCTCACAGTTCATATCAGGTTAGGAAATACGATACAGGCAATAGAGTAAGATACGAGAAATGCTGAAAGGAAATATACGCTGTAAAAGAGATAGCTGTAATAAAATATCTACTGTATATAGAGAACTATAAGTGACTAGTGATGTAGAGCACAAGATAGGCATGTGAATGGCTAGAATTTATACATGATTACACTACTGAGTTTGCACATGATTACACTACTTTGGAATTATTCACATGTCCACTTCTACTCTCCCGTTACCCCAATCAATACACAAGGATCTATACAAGTTATGTTATTATACATGATATCACATGGGGCCCATGAAAGGGTGCACATGATAGTATACATGAGGGCTTTGTGAACATGAGAGTACATGATCACATGAGTGCACATGAATGATGGAAGCATAGGAGTACATGATGATAGTGAAACACACATAACATGAAGTACCTGATGCTCCCGAGAGGGATAACATCTCATGTAAAGATCCATATAGTACCAATCCGTCTTACCAATGTGACAGCAACAAGTAAAGTAATCTAGAGCGAGAAGTAAAGCCTGAACAAGTATGAAACGGTCAGAGAATGTACTCGCCTGCTGTATGAATGTCTGTAGAGAATATGCTGTCTGAGGAGAGGTGTCTGGCTCCTGATCAGAGCAACACAAGTCACAATGTGTTCTAAATAGTAAACATGAAGTCTACTATGCATACTACATGATTCTAGGTCAATTTGGTTAAAAGTCAACTCTTGGTCAACTCTAAAGTCAAACTAGTCAAAGTTAGGTCAACACTAGTCAACTAGTTAGGGTTTTAGTCAAACTAGTCAAACTAGTTGTTTTAGGTCATTCCTAGTCAATTCTAGGTTAACTAGGTCAACTTTGACCAAAGGTTGACTTTGGTCAATCCTTAGTCAACAAGGGTCAACAAGTTGGGTTTTGGGCCATTAGGGTTTCCATATAACCTATAACTAGAAGTCATACGTATACATATATCTATATATATAGATATACACTATCTATCCACTACCCAATATCAATATGTAAAAACTATATATATACAAAACCCACATACATATAATACACTATATATGACATAATGAGACCTAATACAAAAGTATACATATATATCATATATATGTATATTATATATATATATATATATATATATATATATATATATATATATAAACTTATATATATATACTCTATATATATAGAGGGAAGTGAGAGGGACATAGAGTGAGAGAGAGAGTGAATGAGAGACTGAAGGAGAGAGGGACAGTGAGAAGGAGAGGGCTGCTGCTGAACAGCAGGGGGGTTCCAGATTCTGGAACCAAAATTGGCTCCCCAACACACACACACACAGTCCATATATACACACATATGTATATACACACACAACTACACCTATACACTACCATTTAACCCCAAAACTCACCCACACTCACATATACATATATACTACGTATATACATACTAAAATACACTAATACAAAGTATAAAACATAATCAAAATCGATTTGAAAATCGATTTTGCAAAACTGGAAAATCCTAAAACCTGGAAACAGTGCACTGTGCACTCGAAACTGGGATAACCCGATTTCACACACTAAAACGAGCTAAGGCTCGATTCTAATGGTTGGTAACTGGTGCCCCATACATACCCTAGTGTCCTAGGTACCTGACACGACACCACGACACGAATTCATGTGTCAAAACACACAAAATCCCCACTCGGGTAAATTCCTGATACGCAACGCGTGCACAGCATCGTGCACGCGTTCCACACGCTCGTGGACACACCACGAGACACGACACGTCTCATGGTCGTGCACACGTGTCTACACGCCCGTATCATCATGAGACACCCAAGTGTCGTGTCCATGCGACACGACATGCTCAAAGTCGCCCCCGCGCGCGTCTGCGCTGACAGCGCGTGTCCAGTGCGAGTGAGATTTCTCACTCGACACGACACAATGCGACACGAGACTTTGGGGGCATGTTCACAGACATTGCCCCCGTGTCCGTGTCAAATATCACGTGTCCTAGGTGCATGTGCAGTGCGCACGAAGGATGGGGTGGCAGGGCATGCACGAGAGTCTCGTGCAGTGGGTTCGTGTCCAATTTGGACACGGACACAGCACGAAAACATGGTCAGTCCACTGGGTATGTGACCTACATGTCTAGGACTTCACAAAAGTGTAATTTTTCTATATTTTAACAAAAACAAATCCTATGTGGCATTTCAACAAACAAGGGTTTCTAGCTTAGGATACGTGTCCGATACGGACACCTAACCGACTCTAATTTCCACCAAATTTTACCCATAGTTATGGTAGTCCTATATGAATGCATTTATGAAGAAAAAACAGGATTTTAACTATGTTTGAGGGAATTTACCTATTGGTGCAATCCAATGAAAATCAAAGAAGAGGGGGGGGGGTGTGTCCTTCAACTTGATGATATCCAAAGCCTCCAAATTCTTGATTGCTATCCTCCCTTAGTACCCTTGATGTTGTAGGGTCCCAATGCAAAATACTAGAGTGAATTTGGAACAATATTGCTCAAGTTGTGTAGGTTGAAGAAATGGGAATTTTGTGAGATTAAAATTTATGTAAATTTTCCATGAATTAATACAATGGGATTATATAGAAGTGTGGGCTGCTAGGGGGGTACCCTTGGCCGGCCATGGCATGGGGGGGGTGTCCTTGCCCTTCCTTCATGGCTAAGGCATGGACTTTGTGTAAAGGGGTGAGATATTTGGAGTGGTTTAAGGAAAATATCAATAAAGGTAAACTAGATATTTATACCACTTTAACCCTTAACCAAAAATCCATCCTAAAGCTTCTAGGTTAGTGGCTAACCTCTAGATTAGGGTAGGATAGGCTAGGGACTAATCATGGAACTTAACCATGATTAAACAATATCAAAAATTACATAATCTCAAATAAAGTCTAGTAATTTACCAAAATACCCTTTTAGCCAAAAGTTACTAATTTGATGTTCTAAGCCTATGGCTAAGCTCACATGGTCATGGCAACTTCTAGGTTAAGGAAAACTAGGGTTTTCACTAAGTTATACTAACCAAAATCACAAAGTCATAAGTCATGACTTAGCATGACTTAGAAGATGGTTCTAAGTACACTAAAATCACCATAAATCATATCATGCCCTATACACCATTAATAATTAATAAAAATAATAATTTTTCAAAAATCCATAATTTTAGAAAACAGGGTGTTACACCTCCCCCAAGTGAGCCCCCTCCCTAACCACTTGGGCTAGGGAGCTTGGACATGTATATATATATATATATATATATATATATATATATATATATATATATATATATTAGAAAGAGAGAGAAAGATATTTATAAAAAAAGAAAGAGATATTTAAATAGAAAAAAAGAGAGAAATTGTGTGGGGTGTTCATGTGGGGACAACATGAAGCTTAGGTTGGCTCAATGGAGTCGGGTCGGGTCAAAATTGGGCTTGGTACAATAAATAGATTAATTTAGTCATTTATGGACACGGATAAATAAGTAGCATGCGGGAGCTAAACTAAATGGGACACAAGCGTCATGTGGGTAGTAGGCTTCATGTGGGCCATGTCCATATTTCGGGTTGGCAGGTTTGGGCCGAAAGGGTGTTCCCAATTCAAGTCAAAATAAATGTGACTCCGTGGGATAAATTAGAATTGGGTCTTGCGTCAGGAAAATTGTACGAAGCAAATAAAGCACAAGATGGTGTGTCTGAGTGGGACATGAAGGTCATGGGTGTAGGGATCTCAAGTAGATCATGCATGAGAAGTTGGTTTCAAGAAAATGACTAGTCTTGTGCTCCTAAATTAAAAGTCATAGCAACGTGAATATAATGATCAAAGATAAAAATAAGAAATTAATTAATAATTATTTAACGATCAAATGGTCTAAATTGATCCGAAGTTGTGTGAAGCAAAAAGAGTACAAAAAAAACGAGTTTGAGCGGAACATGATATATCAAAATAAAGATAATCTTGTCTACTACAAACTCATTAAGAGAGTTTCCAGAGATTGGCATCTCTGACGCTCCAGAAGTCAAAGTCACGAAAAAGTACATTTAATGATAAAAAATAATTATAATAAAATATTTATTAAAAATAATTCATTTAGAAAAATTAAAATAAATCCTAAAATTCAGGGGGCTTACATTCTACCAATCTTACAAAAATTTCGTCCTCAAAATTTAAAATCATCCAATAGGTCAAACTATAACATGTAGCTGCTCTGGCTACGATACTCAATCTACTACCCTTGTGATCATTTCTTCTGTTCCTTTTTACAATATTTTTGGTTCAGGTTCAACAAAGGTCCTTCTATCATAAACTACGTCATATATCCTTTAGAATATTTCATACTAATATAAAACCATTATGTATACCTTAAAATATAGGTCATTCTCTTGATATGTTTATAAGCCAACAATGCTTAGTCATCAACCATATTTCCAACCTCAATTACAAATAGTTTGTTCCCTTATCCTATATCATTCCACATATCGATCTACCTTCTAATCATAAGTAAATAGCTTGTAGATAACCAATAATCACTTGGTCATCAAAGTCCTACGAATGCTCAATCCTCAAACTCTATGCACAAGATTCTAATCCTCAATCCATAGTCACAACAATATAGTATCTCATTATTCTATCTTAGATACCCTATCATCAATTTATACTATCAATACAATCGTTCTTAATGGTTTCCAAGTCTACTATAGTCAGTCACTCATACTTGTCCTATAAGCTTAATCTAACCAATCTCTAAGAAATGTACTTATCACAATCATACAATAACATTTATAGTTATACTATAGAATCATTTAACGAGGTTTGGCTATTTCAGTCGTCTATCAAATAGAAGGTAACAAGGCCTAAGACTGGGTCGAGCAATCCATAACAGTATCCAAACAAGTTAAGGATGAAGCAAGACATAAAAGTTTGTCGAAATATCTCCAAGAATGGTGTGAGGACAACGAGATGCATAGGACGTAGTCGATGTAAAACTCGAGAACCATATATGTCCGCGATTAGGTCACATAAAGTTATTGCCAAGTCAGTGTGCATCTGGCTGAAATAACTTCTTTGTTCCGTAATACGACGGATGGCTGCAGTGTACAGCAGATAATACAGGTTCTTGAACTTATCTTGGCTAAATCCATGAAATATTAATCAAATACACAGGGTATGGTTCAAGTAAGATCCGTGAAACATATGTAACCATTATGCCATCATCTGAAGTCCTGCCTCGCCAGTATTTTTCTAGCCGCAAAACTCTTGATTTCGTAATACAAGGTTAAAATCTACTTTCTCGAACCTTCCTTGGATCAATTTATAAGGCATTTCCAACAATTACCGAGAAAGACGAGAAAAATTATTCAAGAGGTTAATGAAGAAGAGTTTAGTCAAATCATAGGAAAGATGGAACACAAAAACAATTATGTCCAAAAGCATAACATGAAAGCAATCTTGTTGGAGAGTCCTAGAGAACCTATAATCCTAGTTGTGGATGTAGATATGACAGAGTTAATCAAGACGGGAAAGAATGATGATACGAATTTATTCTTGCTCATTCGGTCATAACGAAGTGAACCAAGTTGAGATATGATCTGATAACCATACACGTCTTCCTGAAATCATGTTTTCAGAATTTTTGCCACACCAGTAAGCTTAGATGCGATAAACGATAGAGTCATAACTAAGGTATACACCCTATAATCATGTTATGTAGAATTTTTACCACGTCAACCGGTATGGCTGCGAGAAAATCTAAATTTCATAACTAAGATAAGTATACCCAAAATTAGGCCCTATGTTTTTGTCATACCAGCTAATATGGCTGCGATGAATTCTAAACTCCATAAATAAAGCAGACATTTACCTTATCAGGATATATCACAATTCAATCCACAAAATTTATCACGATGCAAGATCAAAGTCAATAACGAAAATCAGAAATCAATTTTAACAACGAATTAAGGAAGAGCAAATGGAAACAGATTTCGAGGTAAGATTTAGAGTGAGATCCTCAGGGGTCATCCCAAGGGTACTATCTTGGTTAAAATTGTAATCCACTGAATTTTAAGTAAGAGACTAAATATAGTTAACGGTCATATGCTGTGATGAGTTTTCCTATGTTGCAATCCTAAAATCCTCTAGGTGTCCTAATTGTTGTTCCTAGTGTTAACAAGTTGTCCTAAGATCCTAATTGTAGGCAAGCTTGGTACAGTAACGTAACGAAACAACTTAAGTCTCGACCTGCATGGACCACCACTAAAAACATGTCACGACCCGCTACCCAAATTGTTGGGCCGGGCCGAGCCATGTCCAGCCTACGCTTGGTTAAAGCGTAGTAAGCTGTTCTAAGAATAGACAATAAAGGATCTAAGTTGCTAATAGTTCTAATATCACATTTAAAAGGTTCATCAAAATACAACATCTATAAGTGAAAGTAAAATAAGTACAGACTTAATAATACACTTCCAAAGTATTAAACTGGAAACAAAGTCCAGTGACTACAAGATATAGTCTAAACAGTTCAATAACTAAGCCAAAAATAATCTAAGCGAGACTACCAAGTGAGGTTCCCTGCGGGGAATTCCTCGGGAGCAAAAGCCTGGTCCTCTGTAGTAGGTCCAAAGAAAAGATCACAGAGCAAATATTCCTCCGAAAGTATGCCCACAACGTTATCCTGTCAGGACGGGAGCATGTACTGGTTCTACAAACTAAACATACTGAGCATGGAATGAAAAGAGATGTAATAAATAAGAATCATAGCATATCACAGTCTATCATGTAAAAGATACATTTGTCATGATGACACATGTATATCTAGAGTTTAAAACTGGAGCAGGTACGTGATCGTCAATAGGTGTACAGTGTACTGTGGCACATGTAAATAAAATATACTTCTGTACAAGTGAGAAGGTGATAGATGTACATACGCAGAAATACAGCTGGATAAGTGCCTACGACAAGGTTTGCATATAGAATGCGACCTTGCTCGGATTCGGTAGAAGGGGGCATGATCACGTACTCAACTATCAATTTTCCCATAACCTAAGTTCTAACATGTGAGAGATACGAGAGCAGTTTAAAACATGTGAAAGATACTAGGAGCAGTATAAAGCATGGTAGGTACTGAGAGCAATATAAAATATGGTAGGTACTTAGAACAGTATAAAACATGGTAAGTACTTAGAGCAGTATAAAGCATGTGAAGATATGACTTGCAGTTCAAGAAACGGTATTTTAACATGGTTCATACGCAATTTATTATCATATGCAGTAAAATAGAGTTTGTAGGGGTACTCGCCTCGAGCAAGGTAAGGATACGAGTATGAAGATATAGATGTCCGATGTTCTGTCAAAATGATACACAATCTCAGTCTCTAAACTATGTTCAAGATTTTACATTAGTGGTGTGACACGACTCCTAACTGGACACTAGCTAAGTGGTGACCTAGCATAAAATTCCAATGTGGGGTGACACTATATCTAAACCAACACTTAGGGTCCTTAGAAACACAAGGATCACTTTAGAGTTTTACAAAAAACTAAGCATATAAATATATATATACTAATAATAATAATTAATTATAATTTAAGGGTGATACATAAGGAAAAATCTATAGATGTTGTCGGATGATAAAATAAATATCACTTATGTGTCCAGAATGGTCGAATTAGCTAGGATAGCCTACCCATAAGTCCAATTTGGACATAGGGGCAAAATGGTAATTTTAGGTCAAAATGATGTCCGCCGTTGGACACACTTTGCACCGAAAAACGTGTCAGGATATAAGTCTACAAAACCTAGTAAATTATATGTCCACGAATCTAGAATGACGATACGAACCCAACGGTATGTCCGAAATGGGATTCCGATGACCCGATCACAAAATGGTCCGTTGACCTAGATATTGGTATCCGATTTGCACAAAAATGCGTGTCGAAGCCAAAGTCCACTAAATCTAACAAAGTATATGTCAACGAGTCCAGAATGATGAAACAAACTCAAGGTATATCCGGAATTGGATTTCGATGAGCCGATCTCAAAATGACACGTTGACCCGGACATTTAGAATCCGGTTTGCACGAAAAAGCATGTCAGAGCCAATGTCCTCAAAACTCAGCAAATTATATGTCAACGAGTCCAGAATGACGATAGGAACTCAACGGTATATTCAGAATTAGATTTTGATGAGCCGATCTCAAAATGATTCTTTGACTCGGACTGTGGGGTCCGCTTTGTACCGAAATACGTGTCAGGGCCCATGTCCTCCTAATCTAACAAACTTTATATGAAATTATGCCAGAATGACGCTACGAGTCTATTGGTGGTGTCAAAATTGAAATCCGGAATCCCGAGTTCAAAATGGCATTTAACAAGTTAAAAATTACGAATTCGGATGCTCAACTTTGACGTCAAATTTAACCAATCAAATATGCTCACAATGAAACGAAACTGAAGGAGGGAAGGAAGAGGGTTATACCAGTTGTGCACAAGAACTGACGGTACATCAAACGGAGGTACAACGACGGAGATACGAGTCGACGAAGTCGGCTCCACAAAACTGTCCAAAAATAGTACAATTTAAAGTGTCAACTTGGCGGCCGATTTTGATGTATCAAACGATAAAATTAACGGAAGAAATTGAGAAAGAGGTAGAGCTATATATCGAGATTGTGATGGAGCAAAGAGTTAATCGATCCAACGGTTGGATTTCTCAGAAAACGCGTACGAAGTCGCTGCGATGAAGCGCACTTTTTGTTTTCACAAATCGCACGTCACGACGGGATTTCGTGCAAAATGCATGAATCGGCTAGGTGATGCATCAGGAAAGAGGGCATTGGCCACATGGTGTTCGTCGGATCAGAGGGGTCCACGCGGTCGTGTGCGGCGGTGGTGGCGCGGCTGCTGCTGCTGCCATGTGCTGCTGCTGCTGTTGTCGCAGCAGCAGCTGCTGCTATTGTCGCAGCTGCTGTTGTTGTTGTTGAAGCTGCTACTGCTGCACGGCACGGCGACGGGCCAGGCGGGGGCACGACGACGGCAGTGGTAGCCATGGCGGCGTACGGTGGTGGCTGTGGTGAGTAGTGATGGTAGTGGTGTAGATGATGGTGTTGGTAAGGATGATGATGGTGATGAAGATGGTGTGGTGCTTGGCCTATGAAGGAGAAGAATGAGAGGGAGGAGAGGGAGGTGGCTGAGGTGGTGGTGCTCGGGGTGGTGGTGAAGAAGAATATGAGGAGGGGGAGCCCGACCATGGGGGTGAATGAGGCTGTGAGAAAAGTGGAGAGAGAGAGAGAGAGAGAGAGAGAGAGAGTGTGTGAGATATTAAAAAGAGAGAGAGAGATAGATATTAAAGAGAGAGAGAAAGAGAAAGTTAAGAAAGAGAGTGAAGTCGGCTAAGAGGGGGGGGGGAGTGTGTGTGCTGGTGGAGAGAGAAATGATATATATATATATATATATATATATATATATATATATATATATATATATATTAGAAAGAGAGAGAAAGATATTTATAGAAAAAGAAAGAGATATTTTAAATAGGAAAAAAGAGAGAAATTGTGTGGGGTATTCATGTGGGGACAATATGAAGCTTGGTTGGCTCAATAGAGCCGGGTCGGGTCAAAATCGGGCTTGGTACAATAAATGGATTAATTTAGTCATTTATGGACACGGGTAAATAGGTAGCATGCGGGAACTAAACTAAATGAGACACAAGCATCATGTGGGTAGTAGGCTTCATGTGGGCCATGTCCATATTTCGGGCTGGCAGGTTTGGGCCGAAAGGGTGTTCCCAATTCAAGTCAAAAATAAATGTGACTTCGTGGGATAAATTAGAATTGGATCTCGCGTCAGAAAAGTTGTGCAAAGAAAATGAAGCACAAGATGGTGTGTCTGAGTGGGGCACAAAGGTCATAGGTGTAGGGCGTCTCAAGTAGATCATGCATGAGAAGTTGGTTTCAAGAAAATAACTAGTTTTGTGCTCCTAAATTAAAAGTCATGACAACGTGCATATAATGATCAAAGATAAAAGTGGTTAATTAATTAATAATTATTTAACGATCAAATGGTCTAAATTGATCCGAAGTTTTGTGAAGCAAAAATAGTACAAGGGAACGAGTTTGAGTGGGACATGATATATCAAAATAAAGATAATCTTGTCTACTACAAACTCATGAAGAGAGTTTCCAGAGATTGGCATCTCTGACGCTCCAGAAGTCAAATTCACGAAAAAGTACATTTAATGATCAAAATAATTATAATAAAGTATTTATTGAAAATAATTCATTTAGAAAAATTAAAATAAACCCTAAAATTTAGGGGGCTTGCAGTGCCTCCCCTCGCTCGTCGTCGACCACTAGCGCACCCATCCTGGCCGTATTCTCATTCGAGACCTCCCCTCGCGGTGGCAACATGTCGTACAGACAGTCCCCGTACGTGACTGCGCCTCCCCGTGTGCTATGCTTTTCCGAGACAGCACCTTTGCCAGCGTGCGTGCCACCATGAGCGTCCCCGACATGGTCGTGCCTCTCACAGCGATCTCCGTAGGCATTTTTTGTATTTTTGAACCGATCCCGTCGACGCGCGCGTGGAACGCCAAGTCAAAATTTTAAGTTCCGAGACAGCAATTTTGCACGTGTTTTCTGGGCAATCCGACCGTTGGATCATCGAATTCTTTCCTCCATTGCAATCTCGGTATTTAGCCCTACCTTCTAATAAAGTTTCAACCGTTAATTCGTCCATTTGATAGATCAAATCGGCCGCTAAATTACTCAAATAATTGTATTTATTTTTGATAGTTTTGTGGGACCAACTTCGTGTACTTGTATCTCCACCATCGCAGCTCCATTTGACGTGCCACCACTTCCTGTGCATAGCTGGTATAACCAACTTCATGTCCTTAAAGTTTTGTTTCATTGCGAGCTTGTTTGATTGGTTGATTTGACGTCAAAGTTGGCCGTCCAAATTCGTAATTTCTAACTTGTAAAATTCTAATTTTGGACCCGGGACTCCGGATTCCAATTCTGACACCACCAGTAAATAACATCTTCTTGGACTACCTTATTGTAAGGAACTTGAACCTCCTGTGCACTCACATTGTTCTCTGGAATGTCCGTAAGAATGTTCTTGTGCCATGCAAATTTATCTTCAAAGAATTCTGCATCGCGAGATTCAATGATATGAATTGACTAAATATCAAGGAACCTTCGAGCATCACTCTTATCAGCATAACCCAGGAATATAGTCTTCGTAGTCCTTGTTCCTAGCTTCTGAATCTTAAAATTCAGAAGCTTCACATATGCTAGACACCCACACTCGAATGACATTCAAGTTGGGTCTGACCTTGAACCAGAGTTCATGAGGAGTGACTTCCGAGGTAGCATGCGGCACTCGGTTCAATATGAACGTAACCGTAAGTACTGCTTCTCTCTAGAAGCAATTTGGAAGACCCACAGTCAACAGCATTGAGTTCATCATCTCTATTGATAATTCTATGTTATATGCAGAATGATACAAATTCATAAGACCTATACTCTCCACATCGATCACTTCTGAGTCCCTTGAGTTGTTGTCCGGTTTGATGCTCGGCTTCAGCCTTAAAGTCCTTAAACTTCTCAAACGTTTCATCTATAGACTTGAGCAGATGTTACGACCCGCACCCAGTGTAGGGGCACGAGAAGTGGGTACGTCCAGCCTACGCCGCAGTGTCGGCGATAGAATGCTGTCCTAGGTCACTACATCTAACACAGTATAAATGTACCTGTATAAGATATACTCTCCAATCGAAGGACAACACAGAAGGTACAACTCAATCACAATTCTAAGGTAGAAATAGCACGAATAAATAGATATAAAATTTGAAAAGAGAACATACAACAAAAGAAAATAAGTCTAAGTGTCTAAACGACACAATACCTCAACATCATAAAATAAATACAATTCAGAATGTCAAATACAAATTCATAATGAAATAAGAAAAACCTATCAAATCTAGTCTAAACAGTAGGGGTGATATCCTCAGCTAGAGGTAGATCCTCCAGTGGGTCCAACTCACAAGTGTCATCTAGGCCTGCTCCATAATAAGTAAGGCAGAACTCCTCGGTGTCATTTGTAATATTTTCAACAGGTCCAGTCAGGACATGAACGAGCACATATCTCTCAAACAGTTCATATCATGGCAGAAAATATAAAACAAACAATAGAGTAATATACAAGAAACATTGTAAGATATGTATATGTATAGTAAGAGAGATATCTGAAAACAAGAGACAGTTTATATGGAAAGTAAGACTGTAAGTGAGTATATATAAGTGATTTAGAGCACAAGATGGTTATATAATCGGGATAGGTTGCACATGATTATTCTAAGGTAACTCTATTATATATGAAGGTATAACAGGCATGTACATGATTACACTACTTGGATTTAACCACATAACAACTTCTACTCCCCCTACCCTAATTAATACACAAGGATCCATTCAAGTTACGTTATTGTTCATGATTACGCTACTTTATACAAGAAGCTCAAGTGAACATAAATGCACATGAGTGTACATGAAAGCACATGAGAACATGTGTATACATGAATAGATATGTGTCCAAGGAGTACATGATGCACATGATAAAGTATATGAATATGAAATACCCGATGCACTCGCTTGGGGATAACATCTCATAAAAAGATCCATATAGTACTAATCTATGATAACATTGTCACAGTATCAAGTAAAGTAATCTAGAGCAAGAATATAAGTCCTAGCAAGTACAAAACGATCAGAGAATGTACTCGCCTGATACCCTGAGCGACTGATGTAAACAGATGTCCAAACCAGAGTCACAATATCCTATTTAGCGCAATACAGGTTACAATGTGTTCAACATATAATAATTAAAGTTTACAATACAATCTACATGATTCTAGGTCAATCTAGGTTAAAGTCAACTATTGGTCAACTCTGGTCAACAATCTAGTCAAACTAGGTCAACTCTAGTCAAACTAGTCAATTAGTCTAGGGTTTAGTCAAACTCAAGCCCTCTAGGCCAATTAGGCCATCTAGCTACTGCCACGACCCGGTCCCAATTTGTTGGGTCGAATCGGATCATACCCAGCCTGCACCGTTGTGAGACGACGGCAGTAAGATGTATCCAAATACAGGTAATCACAACAACACAATCTATTTTGTCACAACATCTGAATTTCGAATATTTAAAATAATTGTCCAACAAAAATACAACTGAAGTAAAAACTGAATAAACTGTCTTTTATTTAACAAAAAGATAAAACATCCTCTAGAGATTAGGCTCATCATCCCCAAGATCAACATCGTCCACGTGGAATGCTGGAAGCACAGCAGGGTAGAGCTCAGGGTCGTAATAACTACTAATCAGTAGCTCTGCATCATCAAAAGAACCTAAAAATGTAGTCTCCAATCAGGAGGGAGCAAAGTACAATTTATGATAATCCAACAATTGAAATAATAATAGAGTTATGCACTTTTTGAAATAAATAGTTCTCCAGCAGTTAAAACATTGTGATGTGAATAGGCAATGAATATGACCGGATTGGGTTGTATAGTTGTATCCTATTGATACGATATGGCTTATCCCCGTGTGTATGAGGGGTAAGCTAACACAGTCAGTATACTACTTTGGATGTGGTCATACTCATTACACTACTCCCCCAGTACCCAACAGTCAATCAGTCAATGCTCTCAGAGAGAGTTCCATGTTGCATCGTGGTTTAAACTTACAATAAAACGATTACTAAATAATTGGTAAACTAACACAAATTGTACTTGCCTTGATTACGAATGGATTCGATGTTGGTTCCGGGATGATGCTAGTACAGTCCTCGAAACCCTACAATTAAGAATTCCTGACTTAGCACCAATATTCAATCCATATCTAGGTATGCTTGTTACAATCTTTAGTATTTGTCCTAGTCAAATTTTAGGTTATTTACAACTTTACTTAGAGCGCGCTTATCGAGGTGAGTTACTATCTTACGAAGAAAAGTCCATTTAACTTTGTATTTGAAAAAAACTCGTAGTTATTGATTTACTTGGTAAAAATTTGTATTTTGTATTATATATAAAATTAATATTTTTCTTTAAATGAAAAAACGTGAATTTACAATAAACTTATAATTTCCTAATTATTTTATTGTGAGAAAATGATATTAAATCTTATAAAATAATTATATTATCATTTTACGTTTTACGTCAATCAACCAACCAGAAATAAAATAAAAATTTTCAATATTACAAAACCACAGATAATAAATAAAAGCTGGACTTATGCCCTTACAGACCATTTTCACGAATTGAAATAAGAAAAAATATTGGTTAGTTCTAAAAGTTTTCCTACAATTTAATTACAAAATAAGATTAATAAATTAAATTAAATTAAAATATAATACGAGTCTCAGACTTGGTCCAATTGTCATAAAATAGCTAATGTCCCAACGTCCAGAACTCCCGATTTCGTTTGTATTTCGCTAAGGGTCCATTGACCGATACGGTCGTCGTCCGAAAGGTATCCAAAACCAATCGAAAAACCTTTTAATAATTCTTTGCAAAGGCCGGTTTTGAAAATAGTATTTTGAAATTATTTGAGAAAAATTGGGCAGCATCTCCTTTGTAACTGGGATAACCCAATCCTGGGAAATGCCAAAAACACAACCAGTAAAATGTCCCAAACCAGGGATCCAAACCAATCCACAAATACTCCAACCCAGACAATATCACAAAGCTAAAAACAAAACTCAGCACAATATAACCACAGAATCGTTCCGAAACGAAGTTCAGAAAGTACCGAAAAGCCACAGAACCTAATCAAAACCAACCAAAACTAATCGCCATACCATGAGTAACCAACTCAAGGCCAAGAATCCAAACCACAACATCAAAACCTCAAAGCCAAAAACTACCGAATCATTCCGAAATGGAATTCTGAAATTCCGAAAACACAACAGCAACTATCTAAACCGAATCCCATAACGGGATCGGGGACCGTGTCATCATCGACACTTAAGGGAGGGACACGGGGACACGAGATATACCTCGGGTGCTCGGCTAGAGCTCTCAGATGTATAAATAGGAAAAGGAGGCGAATCCCGCGAACTCGGAACAATCCAGAACACGCAGACAGCGGGATCGAAAACACGGGAAACCACGGACAGTGGATCGAAAATGGGGTAAGCGCGAGGAGGCGCTGGACCGGGGCAAGAGCGGCCGGATCGGGGCTTGGAGTTGCGCGCGCGGGTCAGCGGGCAGGGCGCTCGGACGGAGGGGCGCTGGAGGGTGCACCGGATCGGGGTCGGCCTGGGCGGCTGCGGGTCGCCGGAACAGCAGTGGCGGAAGTTGACGCGCAGGGGGCGGGGCTCGGTCGGCGGGGTGGCGCCGCACAGTGGGTCGCCGGAGAAGCTCCGGTTGGCTGCGGATTAGGGCTCAGGTTTTTGGAGGAAATTTTGGGAGATTGAGATGGTGATGGAGATGGTGATGGAAGGGGTTTAAATTGGGAGAGGGGAAGAGAGGTTACGGGAGATGAAGGGAAGAATCGAGCTTCCGTTCGGGAAGGGGAAGAGCTCGGCTACTTCGGTTTCTAACCGAAAGAAATTAGAGATAGAGAGAGACATAGTTAATTATATAGATAAAAGTTTTTTTTCTTAAATAACTCTTTATCATAAATTCAATTTCTTTATATAGAAAATTGTAACTCCAAATGTATAACTCCTAAAAACATTTAAAAAGAAGATTTTAAACTTGGGGTTGGGTTTGGGTCTCGGGTGCGGGTTCGGGATTGGGCCAGACAAACAAAAGTCCAATATTTTAATTTTTGAATATAATAATTTTTTATTTAACTATAAATAATAATAATAATAACTAACACTAAAAATTTTAAAATTACGGATTTCACAACCTTCCCTCCTTAGAAAATTTCGTCCTCGAAATTAAAGGATAGGGTTAGAAATTACCTCAGGTCTCAAACAAATACGGGTACTGCTCCCGCATCTCATCTTTTTGTTCCCTGGTAGACTCGCCTGGAGAATTGTGTCGCCACATAACTCTGACTATGGGCGTCACCGAGTTCCTGGTTCTCTTCTCGCCTCTGTCTAAAATTGCCACTGGCTTCTCTGGCACTGTGAGGCTCGGTCCAATCTTCAGCTCCGAATGGTCCAGAATGTGACTCGGATCCGAGATGTAGCGTCTGAGCTTTAAAATGTGGAAGACATTGTGCACGCCTTCAAGATTAGCTGGTAGAGCTAATCGGTACGCTACTTCTTTAATTCGGCTCAAAACTTCGAATGGGCCGATGTACCTGGGGCTCAGCTTTCCTGCTCTGCCAAATCTGATAGTTCCTCGGGTAGGGGATATCTTCACAAACACACAATCTCCTTCTTCGAACTCCACTGGTCGACGACTGCTATCAGCCCAATGTTTCTGCCTGTCCTGAGCAATCCTGAGTTTGTCTCTAATCACCTTCACCTTCTCTGATGCGTCAGTCACCATTTCTGGTCCCAGTATTACTCTTTCTCCTACGTCGTCCCATGTAAGTGGAGTACAACAACGACGTCCATAGAGTGCTTCGAACGGTATCATACCGATGCTGGCTTGGTAGCTGTTGTTGTAAGAGAACTCTACCAAGAGTAAGTGGTCTTCCCAAGACCCTCCAAATTCCAAGACACAAGATCTCAGCATGTCTTCTAGCGTCTGGATGGTCCTCTCCGATTGTCCGTCAGTTTAGGGATGATAGGCGGTGCTGAACTTCAATTGTGTTCCCAAACTATCATACAAACTCTTCCAAAAGTGAGAGGTAAATCTAGTATCTCTGTCAGATACGATACTTACCGGAACTTCATGAATCCGGTAGATATGCTGCATGTACAGTGCTGCCAACTTCTCGGTGGATAGACCAACCTTGAAGGGGATAAAGTGAGCTAACTTCGTCAGTCGGTCCACAATAACCCAAATGGCATCCTTTTTTCCTTGGGATCGAAGCAGTCCCGACACAAAATCTATCGTTATGTGTTCCCATTTCCACTCCGGGATGTCCAGCGGCTGCAATAATCCTGCTGGTCTTTGTCTGTTGGCTTTTACTTGTTGACAAATCAAGCATCTAGCCACAAATCTGGATACGTCCTTCTTCATTCCATACCACCATACAATGCAACGCATATCCTGATACATCTTGTTAGCACCAGGATGTATGGAATACTGCGACTGGTATGCTTCTTGCATCAGCTCATTCCTCAAATTGCCTGATGGTACACACAGCCTCGTACCATTCTTCAATGCTCCGTCACTGGCGATAGAGAATCCTTCAAGTGTTCCTGCCAATACTTGATCTCTGAGTTTGCAAAAGCATCTCGTCTTGAAATTGTGTCTCCTTGACTTTGTCCATCAGACTTGAACGTACTTGCAACTGTATCATTGATGATTCAACTCCTGGTACAATAGCTTCTTATCCCAGTTTCTTCATTTCTTCTTCAGGCAGCACTATCTCCAGTCCAAGCTTCTCTATGTCTTCCAGCAATTATCGCTCCTTAGTCAAGAACATCGCCATCGGGTATCGACTAAGTGCATCTGCAACCATATTAGCCTTACCTGGATGGTACTGCAAGTCGATGTCAAAATCTTTCATCAGCTACAGCCATCGCCTCTGTCGCATGTTCAGCTCCTTCTGAGTGAAAACATATTTAAGACTTTTGTGGTCTGTAAATATTTCTACTCTCTCTCTATAGAGGTAGTGCTTCCATAACTTCAAAGCAAAGATGACTGCAGTAAGCTCCAGATCATGTGTGGGATAGTTCTTCTCATGAGTCCGTAAGTGCCTAGATGTGTAAGCAATCACTTTCTCATGTTGTTGAAGAATGCAACCCAGTCCTTTTCCAGAGACATCACTGTAGATTGAGAAACTGCCGGTACCTGCGGGTAGCGCAAGTATCGGTGCTGTTGTAAGCCTCTTCTTCAGTTCCTTAAATGCTGCTTGGCAAGCTTCAGTCCATACAAACTCTTCATTCTTCCTTGTGAGCTTCGTTATCGGCTCAGCAATCCTGGCGAAGTCCTTCACAAATTTCTGGTAGTAGCCAGCTAAGCCCAAGAAACTTCTGATTTCAGCAACAGAACTTGGTGTACTCCACTTCTCTATGGCAGCTATCTTCTTTGGATCCACCAAAATTTCTTCTTCTGTGACAACATGGCCCAGAAAATACACCTTGTCTAAGAAGAATGCACATTTAGATAGCTTACCATAGAGCTTCTTCTTCCTCAAGGTTTCCAGAACTTTTCTCAGGTGCTCTTCATGCTCTTCTTCAGTCTTCGAGTAGATCAGAATGTCATCGATAAAGACAACAACAAACTGATCAAGATATTCATGGAAAACCTTGTTCATAAGGTTCATGAATACTGCAGGGGCATTCGTCAATCCAAACGACATGACGAAAAATTCATACTGACCATATTTGGTGTTGAATGCCGTCTTTGGAATATCCTCCTTCCCGACCTTGATTTGATGGTAGCCAGATCGAAGGTTTATTTTCGAGAACACCTTAGCTCCACTGAGTTGATCAAACAGGTCATCAATCTGGGGCAAAGGATATTTATTCTTGATGGTGATGTTGTTCAGCGTCCGGTAGTCGATGCACATCCACACAGTCCTGTCCTTCTTGGGTACGAACAAGACATGTGCTCCCTAGGGTAAAGCTCCATCTCTGATAAATCCAAGTGCCTTCACGTCATTGATCTGGTCCTTCATTTCCTTGGCCTCCTTAGGGTTGACTCTGTAGCATCCCCGAGAAATAGGGGCAGAGCCGGGAACTAGGTCGATGTTGAATTCTACATCTCTATCTGGGGGTAATCCTGGAAGACTATCAGGGAAGACATCCATGAATTCTGCTATGATAGGATGAGGAGGTCCAGGTTCTTCGGTGATAGAGAAGTAAGTAATACCCTCCATATCTTCCGGAGCTCAAGAGATTTCAAACTTCGGCTCTCCAGGTGGGCTGAAGACTACACATCCTATGTGACAATCTATCAGCGCATGCTGCTTACTTAACCAGTCCATTCCTAGGACTACATCATAGTTAGGTAAGGGCATCACAAGTAAGGGTGCTAAGAAGTTATGTCCAGATATTGTTATAGGATAGTTACAGGTCTCAGTGATGGGTATGGGTCCACCACCAGTCATAACTCTACATATCTTCTTGCTAAATCCCGTAACTAGGTGGTGTGCAGTGATGAATTTTGTTGATATGAAACTATATGATGCACCCGAATCAAATAATACTAAAGCAGGATATGAATGCACATAAATGAAACCTGTGATGACATCAGCAGTAGGTTCCTGCTCTGGCTCTTGTTCCTCTGCTGTTAGGGCAAAAGCTCATCCAGTCTTCTGTTGATGTTGCCCAAACTGTTGTTGCTGAGTGGGTAGAGGACCTTTCTGATGAGTTGCTCCAGTCCGGTGAACTGACGAGGGGCAGTCCTTCACTTGGTGGGTGGCAGACCCACAGACTAGGTAATGTCCTAGCCTCTTCCTGCAGATGTTTGACTGATGCCCTGGCCTCTTACAAAAATCACAGACAGGAATCTTCTTCTGAGGCGCTCTGTCATTGGTCCTCGCCTGATGATGCTGCTGCTGGTGGTGAGAAGGCCTCTTGTTATTGTTGTGGTTGGGCCTCTTCTGGTTATTCTGGAAGTTGCTAGTTCCAGAATACTCCCTCTTTGAGCGAGTAGGCTGACTCTTCTCTATATCCTGAGCTCGTATTAGGATCCTCTCATATGTCTTGGCACCACCTGCGATCACAGGAGTACGAATCTCTTCCCTCAGTCCATACCTGAATCTTTTAGCACGATCGACGGGGTCAGCAACCAAGTTCTTGGCAAAGCGACTAAGTTGACCAAGCTCGGCTGCATATTCGCCAACAGTCATGTTCCCTTGCTTCAGGTTCTGGAATTGTCTTTCTATCTCCCGTAACTCTGATGTTGAAAAGAACTTCCTTCGGAACTATCTCTTGAAAGTGTTCCAGTCCAGCTACTTGTCCTGGAGTCGGAGTTCATTCCGATACCAGGTGCTAGCTACATCTAACAGCTGGAGTCCCACAGCTTCAACTTGAAGATCATCAGGAAGTCGAGCAACGCTGAGGAGACGTTCCATGCTGTCGAGCCATTCGTCAACATAAATGATTCCCTCGGTTCCTTTGAAAGGTCGAGGGCCCAGCTTCTTGAATTTCTCGATATCATCGACTTTTGCTGGCCTTGGTTCAGATTGGGCTGCTTCTCCTCTCTCCAGTGCAGCCATAGCCACATTGTGGGCATTCTCCATGCCTTCTCTCATAATCGCCGTCTGTTCGCGATGAACTTCAGCTTGAGTTCTCTGTGCCTCAAGCACTCCTCGTAGTAGGCCTACGAGGTCAGTGGGGTCCACGGGCACTGGTGGCGCAACTGGATCGGGCACTACCACATGGGCTTGCTGTTCAGTCTGGGAAGATGTAGGATCTAACACTTGAGTTGTAGTGTAGAATCCACGGGGTGCTGGTGCATTATGGGGACGATCGGCCAGCTGCCGAGGTATAGGATCCGGACTCGATTGAGGAGGTGGGGTGTGATCGGGTGATGACAACCCATCTCCAGCAGGATTGGTGGCCATACTCTGGAAGGTTTAGGATTACAAAACATAAGCAAGGTAGCCTACCAGTCTATAACAACAAAAATATTTAGTTATAATTTTTATATCGGTCCTATGTTGTGACAAATTTAATGTTCTAGTGTTCTAAATGTTTCTAACTATGTTTTCCTAAGTTGTTGATCTGACCTGCATGGGCCACCACTAAAAATATGTCACGACCCGGTCCCAATTTGTTGGATCGAATAGGATCATGCCTAGCCTACACCGTTGTGAGACGGCGGCAGTAAGCTGTATCCAAATGCAGGTAATCACAACAACACAATCTATTTTGTCACAACATCTGAATTTCGAATATTTAAAATAAACTTTGTCCAACAAAAATACAACTGAAATAAAAACTGAATAAACTGTCTTTTATTTAACAAAAAAATAAAACATCCTCTAGAGATTAGGGCGCTCATCAGCCCCAATATCAATATCGTCCACATAAAATGCTGGAAGCACAGCAGGGTAGAGCTCAGGGTCGTAATAACTACTAATCAGTAGCTCTGCATCATCAAAAGAACCTAAAAATGTTGTCTCCAGTCAGGAGGGAGCAAAGTACAATTCATGATAATCCAACAATTGAAATAATAATAGAGTTATGCACTTTTTGAAATAAATAGTTCTCCAGCAGTTAAAATATTGTGATGTGAATAGGCAATAAATATGACCGGATTGGGTTGCACAGTTGTATCCTATTGATACGATATGGCTTTTCCCCGTGTGTATGAGGGGTAAGCTAACACAGTCAGTATACTACTTTGGATGTGGTAATACTCATTACACTACTCCCCTAGTACCCAACAGTCAATCAGTCAATACTCTCAGAGAGAGTTCCGTGTTGCATCGTGGTTTAAACTTGCAATAAAATGATTACTAAATAATTGGTAAACTAACACAAATTGTACTTGCCTTGATTACGACTGGATTCGATGTTGGTTCCGGGATGATGCTAGTACAGTCTACGAAACCCTACAATTGAGAATTCCTGACTTAGCACCAATATTCAATCCATATCTAGGTGTGCTAGTTACAATCTCTAGTATTTGTCCTAGTCAAATTTTAGGTTATTTACAACTCTACTTAGAGCACGCTTATCGAGGTGAGTTACTATCTTACGAAGAAAAGTCGATTTAACTTTGTATTTGGAAAAACTCGTAGTTATTGATTTACTTGGTAAAACTTTGTATTTTCTATTATATATAAAATTAATATTTTTCTTTAAATGAGAAAACGTGAATTTGCAATAAACTTGTAATTTTCTAATTATTTTATTGTGAGAAAATGATATTAAATCTTATAAAATAATTATATTATCATTTTACGTTTTACGTCAACCAACCAACCAGAAATAAAATAAAATTTTTCAATATTACAAAACCATAGATAATAAATAAAAGCTGGGCTTATGCCCTTATTGACCATTTTCACGAATTGAAATAAGAAAAAATATTGGTTAGTTCTAAAATTCATCCTATAATTTAATTACAAAATAAGAGTAATAAATTAAATTAAATTAAAATATAATACGAGTCTCAGACTTGGTCCAATTGTCATAAAATAGCTAATGCCCCAACGTCCGAAACTTCCGGTTTCGTTTGCATTTCGCTAAGGGTCCATTGACCGATACGGTCGTCGCCCGAAAGGTATCCAAAACCAACAAAACCAATCAAAAAACCTTTTAATAATTCTTTGCAAAGGCCGGTTTTGAAAATAGTATTTTGAAATCATTTGAGAAAAATTGGGCAGCATCTCCTTTGTAACTGGGATAACCCAATCCTGGAAAAATGCCAAAAATACAACCAGTAAAATGTCCCAAACCAGGGATCCAAACCAATCCACAAATACTCCAACCCAGACAATATCACAAAGCTAAAAACAAAAACCAGCACAAAATAACCACAGAATCGTTCCGAAACGAAGTTCGAAAAGTACCGAAAAGCCACAGAACCTAATCAAAACCAACCAAAACTAATCGCCATACCATGAGTAACCAACTCAAGGCCAAGAATCCAAACCACAGCATCAAAACCTCAAAGCCAAAAACTGCCGAATCATTCCGAAATGGAATTCAGAAATTCTGAAAACACAACAGCAACTATCTAAACCGAATCCCATAACGGGATCGGGGACCGTGTCATCATCGACACTTAAGGGAGGGACACGGGGACACGTGATATACCTCGGGTGCTCGGCTAGAGCTCTCAGATGTATAAATAGGGAAAGAAGGCGAATCCCGCGAACTCGAAACAATCCAGAACATGCGGACAGCGGGATCGAAAACACGGGAAACAACGGACAGTGGATCGGGAACGGGGTTAGCGCGAGGAGGCGCTGGACCGGGGCAAGAGCGGCCGGATCGGGGCTTGGAGTTGCGCGCGCGGGTCATCGGGCAGGGCGCTCGGTCGGAGGGGCGCTGGAGTGTGCGCCGGATCGGGGTCGGCCTGGGCGGCTGCGGGTCGCCGGAACAACATCGGCGAAAGTTGACGCGCAGGGGGCGGGGCTCGGTCGGCGGGGTGGCGCCGCACAGTGGGTCGTCGAAGAAGCTCCGGTTGGCTGCGAATTAGGGCTCAAGATTTTTGGGGGAAATTTTGGGAGATTGAGATGGTGATAGAGATGGTGATGGAAGGGGTTTAAATAGGGAGAGGGGAAGAGAGGTTACGGGAGAGGAATGGAAGAATCAAGCTTCCGTTCGGGAAGGGGAAGAGCTCGGCTGCTTCGGTTTCTAATCGAAAGAAATTAGAGATAGAGAGAGACATAGTTAATTATATAGACAAAAGTTTTTTTTTTCTTAAATAACTCTTTATCATAAATTCAATTTCTTTATATAGAAAATTGTAACTCCAAATATATAACTCCTAAAAATATTTAAAAAGAAGATTTTGAACTTGGGGTTGGGTTTGGGTCTCGGGTGCGGGTTCGGGATTGGGCCAGACAAACAAAAGTCCAATATTTTAATTTTTGAAAATAATAATTTTTATTTAACTATTAATAATAATAATAATAATTAACACTAAAATTTTTAAAATTACGGGTTTCACAGCTACTATCTAAGGTCAAAATATTCTAGCTAGTCTAAATGTATATATATACATAGCCAAATGGTATAAAGTACATAGCCTAATAGGATACCTATATAGCATATACCATATACCATATACACTACAACATAAACTATACTAATATATCATTATATAACTCTTACCCTCAATCTACAACCTAGTATATAATACAATATACATATATCCCATGTCTGACCTCACCACTCAGCTCACTACCTCTCTTTCACTCCCAAATGGACACACACATTTCCTATATTAAGGATACAATGCATATGTATATAAGACAAATACACACACTCTAGTACTCCCTTGAATATTGATACTCAAACACTAAATCTTACAACACACACACTCACATTTAAACACTCCACACCCTCTCATAGGGTCACCTTGACAGAGATGGACTGACACTACTCACTCACTCTATCTATTCATCTAGCTATTGTTTATCTATCCAAGTATCTATATGTATATCCACTATACATAGGCACACACTACTGAACCCGACCTCCAAAACCTCCTCTTTTACTCTTACACATCATACTCCATGACACCCATTCTATTGTATGTCACAAAGCTAAGCGACACACACAGGCTTGCTAATCCTCCACACTCACAACTGACATTAGGATACTTCCTGTAGGGACCAAATCCTTTAGTGTAGTGCCTAGCCACTTCTAACCTGCACTGACCTAAACTAATGTAGGATTGATACAAAACCTTAACTAAGGACACTCAAGACACATTACTGATACATGGGGGTAATCCAAACTAATACTAAAAGGGTACTCTATTGTATGGGCTACTCTATCCCCCACCCTCACTACCTTAATATTAGCTAATACACAAAGATATCTATATATATAGACATGCATAGAGGATAGACATAAAGGAATAGCAGGGGACTGACTGAGCCAACAAGTTAATCCCTTCAATTCATAGGAAATCAAAGCTCTGATACTTCAGTGGATAGGGAACTAGTGTAAAGGTTCGAGTAATATGCAGGGCAAGGTGAATTGGGTCTGGCAATGAAACAAAGAGGGACTGACATCACCAAGGAACTGAGCAATGAAGGGTTAGATAAATAATTACATGGATTTTCAAGTGGACAATGCCTATAGGGATTGATCAATGGATGATTGTGTCAATACAGAGAACTATAAAGTGTGAAGACAATAATGTGCAAATGCAATCGATTTTGTGAGACAGTGGTGTCAAAGTGTATGTGTCGAGCAAGTGTGCGTGTGCCATCATGTGACAATGGAGTGTCAGAACATGGCAACATGTCAACAGGTATCTAAGTGACAACCATGTGTCCATGGATGTGTCCAATCGAGGTGTCAACAAGTGTCAAAACCTGGAAATCATGTATCAGGCAACCAGTACACATAGGGGTATGTGCGGTGTGTGTCGGGTGGGATTGGACACGACACAAGGCTCGAGAGGTCTTGTGCACGTGTCCTCAAATAGGTCAGGTCTAAGGCTAGGTGTCCATCACCCTGTCACGTGTCCACGACGTGTTTAGGCTTGACACGAAGCCCGTATCAGTGGCAAGAATCATCAGTGCACAGTTAAGGCAAAAATCTATGTGGCCTCTATTTTGTATTCGATACGACACAAAATCCACTCAAATTTGGGGAGGGGCCTTGTCACCCCCATTTCCTGTATTACGTATTTATACTCGTATTTGATTTTGGCACGTATTTTAATTTTTTCGACTTGCGGATTTTGGTTTCTCGTAAATGGGTTTTAGACCATGGCTTGGTTTTATTTTGTGGAGAGGGTTTGGTTTGGTTTGGTTTATCATGAGAGGAACACTTTAACCTATACTCTACTCAACATAACACAACCACCCTCATTATATCTCCACCAAACTTTCTCTCTCCTCTTTACTCTCCATTAATTTTCTTCTTCTTCCTTCTTCCACAACTCCCCAACCCATTAGGCAAGTGCACCTTGCCATCAAATAAGCACCACTTTTTATTTGTCCATTAGCTAGATTAGGCCATGGAGAACAACTTTAGAACTTGACATTTTATGATTTGGAGTTTCCTTTGTTCTAGATCTAGGTTTTTACTATTTTCGAATTTATATGGTTTTGATCTATTTAACTTTGATTTTTGTATGTTTTGATGCTTCCATGTGGAAGAGAATTCGATTTTACTCAAGTTAGAACTTTGAAAATCTAGATTTGGTTTTAATTTGGCTAAGTTATGAAGAATTGAAGTTCCTGGTGTTCTTAGACTTGCTCTCGGCCAGGAAGAACAGCCCTCTGTGTTGCGCTTTTTAGCGCATGGCCGATTGCGCACCCCCGGCCTGTGCTCCTTAGCGCATGGCCGATTGCACAATCACTTGGCCAATGCTTTGCGCTGCGCTGGATTACGCTGGCGCAAGCTAGCCATGCGCAAGCCAGCCATGCGTAAAGTAACCCCTGCGCAATCGACCATTACGCAATCCACCCCTGCGCAATCCTCCTGTGCGCAATCCATCTGCTGCGCCATCCACTCCTGCGCAGTTGGTACCCTGCGCAGTTCACTCCTGTGCAGTTGGTACCCTGCGCAGCTCACCCTGCGCAGTTGGCCTCCTGGCGCACTTGACTCCTGCACAATCCAACCCCCTGACCCCTTGCGCAAACCATTGGCTCTTGGAGATTTGGTTTTATTTTCTTTAAGCCTGGCTCTTCTATAGTCCTACATATATTGATATTGTATTAGATATTTTACGCCCATTTTATATCCTTACGCCTTTTGTCATGAACTTGATTTTACTTAATATGTTTGGAATGTCTATTGTACATGGCATGGTATGACAAGGATCTAGCATAACACGACAGTGACCCGTAGTGGTGCACTCCTGACATGACCAACCTGACATGACAGTGACCCGTAGTGGTGCACTCCTAACAAGCACCCTGACATAATTTATCTTGATAACTTGATAGTGGCCCGTGGCGGCGCACTCCTGACTTGACTTGACTTGTAACTTATAATTAACTCGTATAATCAACTTGACACCGTGGGTGTTCCTACTTGCTTGCTTGTACAATCCACTTGTCTTGTATTGTATCATGTCTAGGACGTGACTTCCTGGGTACCACGGCCAGGAACTCGCGCTAAATTGGATTAGGCTAATGATTAGATCAAACTAGAACATGAAGAATTCCCAGTCACAGGCAATCTCGTTATCTGGGTGCTTTAATAGACTTGTAGCTTGCCGACGAGTAGAGCACATTTCCAGCACACTGTCATGTGTTGCACCCTCTAAGTCACCTAAGGGTACATTTGTCTCCCGGGCAGTGTACCCACCTATAACTCTCAACCCGCGGAAGGATAACTGGAAAGTCTGCAGGGCTTGGGACTGGAAATTCTCTTTTGCATATTGTTAGTAATTAAGGCTTGTGATAACCCTAGTTAGTTAAAGTAGTAAGCCGTAGTACTTGCTTGGCCGATTGCGAATGGATGGTGTTCAGCCTTGTCTAAGTCTTGTCTACCTCCAGTACCTGCTATCTCCTGAGCATGTTTGTTTTACTTATCTTAACGATAAATGAGTAGAGACAGTGAGCTATTCAGGCGAAGGGTTACAACCCCGGTCCTTGTCTGGTTTAAGGATTGTAACCTGGCTCCCGGAATGGTTCCGCGTCCCTAGTCGTTTATCGCCCTGTGTACCTTACTACTTGTACTTTCTTTTATTCTTTATGTTCTGATATGCTGGCTTTTGTTCTTATTTGTGACCTCCTTTGTGGCACTTGCTCTTTCTGGGGTTTGACCCAGCTGGTTTTGTGTGGCCAGATTTCGGAGCAGCTCCCGAGGATCTACCGAGCTTCCAGCCCAATGATGACAACTAGACGGAACCCGGGCCAAGAGTGGGTTTTCCTTTTTGTTTCACCCACTTATATGTAAATTTATTTTTTTGAGGCGTTTAGCCGACGAGCACCTGTTAGCTCGATGCACATTTACTTACTGTCTGCCTACGGGCTGTAAGCATGATTAACAAATCCTAGGGTTGATCATGTATGACTGAACTCTTGCTAGTCCCATCATTTTGTACGACTAGCTTCATGATCATCCAATATGTAATATTTGGGACGCCTTATATATATATATTTGATGCTCTAATATCTTGTAACTCTGTTAATTGCTTGAGATTGAGACAATAGGCTTGACCTTAAGAGACTGCTGGCTTGTAGTAAACCCTCATATCTAGACAGCCGTGACCGTATAGTTGAGATGTATTCTATTTCAATATACGTAGCTGGCTATGTCTGCCCCCGCTCTCCAGTATTCTGGTTCTGGGGCGTGACAGGCCTAATAGTCTTGTCCCCCACCCCCACACCAATTTTGGTGGGTCCATGTGGGCTGTGCAGAGAGAAAAGAGGGTCGAGCAGCAGGGGATGTGTCACAGTGTCGTGCTGACATCCCCGTGTCCGATTTGGACACCAAAATGACATCAAATCCAACTCAGTGATCCAGAATATTAAATCACATATAAAATGCTACAGGAAAATGAAATCAGTTATGAAAAATATAATAAAACATTTTTTTGTCGCATTTTATCAAACACTTATACTAGCACTCCGATACACATGCGATACGCATACCAAATGGACTCTAAATCCTACCAAACTTGGTCTACAGGTCCATGGTGACTAGATGCATGCATTCATGAAGAGAAAACAGAAATTAGAATAAGTTTAGGGCCGTTACCTATTGAGAGTTAGATCTCAATAAAAAAGCTTAGAAATGAGGTCCTTCTCCAATTTCTATGGTTCAAAGAGCTCCCAAATCCTTGCTAGCTAGCCTCCAATGGTCTTCTCTACCGTAAGGGAGTGCAATGCAAAAGAGTAGGCTCAATTTGGAGGTGATTTGGAGAAAGGGGATGATTTGGGGAAGAACACAAATTAGGTTTAAAGGAGACTATGAAAAAGAGGCAAGATGTAATAAATGTGAACCTTTATAAGGGGGAGGCTCCTTGGCCGGCCACTATAGTTAGGGTTTAGGTGCAATGCAAGTTATGGGCTTCTCTCTAATAGAAATTCTAAGCCTTCTAGCTAAAAGCCCAAGTAGAAATTGGTTCAAGCTAAAAATCTAACTTAGCTAAATATCTAGATATTTCTAACTTAGCTGTTAAGTTTGTAATCCTCTAACTTAGTCTCTAGGATCATAACTAACATCTAGGTTAGGATAAAACTAGGTTAAGGTCTAATATCTCAATTAGCACATTACTAATTAATCAAAATTCAAATTAATACAAAAGTCACAAAATGACCAAAATACTCTTAGCCTAAAAAGTGGTAATTAGCTACTCTAATCACATGGTATAGGTCCCCATGGTCATGGTTAGTCTCTTGGCTAAGTAGTTCTAGGGTTACACTAGTAGAACACCAAGTCACAATACACCAATTTAATTAGTATTTAAATAATCTAAATTTACCAATTATTCGTTAACAAGATTTAAATATATCATTTAATAACAAACATGGTCAATTTTACAAAAGTTTAAAATTACCCTCATTTTAGAAAAGTGGTGGTTACAAGTCTACCTCCTTAGAAGAATTTTGTCCTCGAAATTTAAGGCGATCGTACTCCTCTTAAGGTCACGTCCCCAAAAATTATAGTCTCAGAAACTTTATCTAAATCATACAATTTGAAAAAAAATAACATACAGGGTCATGGCATGCAATATCAGTCTGAGGTCTTATCTAGCTATACTAGTCATACTAGATCAAAAGCAGTCATAAGGTATCAATCATACAGGAAATAGTAGGGTGCATCAATTCATCAAAGACATGATAAGGTCTAGGTCAAAACTCACTAGGTATGGTGACTGGAGCTCCCTTCTAGAAGCCGGGCCTAAATTCCCAAGGCATTTCTTATGAATCATGCTCTTGTTAAAACTCTTCTTTCTTTTTTTTATCTTACTCTCCTCTATCAACTTAATCATCCCAAAATTTGAAGTCCTACACCTTGTCCTAATTTGGATCCAAAAACTCTACATCAAATTTTATGAAATCCTCAAACTTGTTCAAATCACTGTCCTCGAAATTATTCGAAGCTAATACTACTATGTCATGTAGGAACTTATTCTCCATTATAAAATCAACCTTCGTATTTCCTTCACATATACCTTCAATATCATCCTTCTTAAATTTTAAAATCTCCACCAAATCTTTAAATTTTTCTATATACAGTTTTAACCATCTATATGTACATCGTACTATCCTTCTTATCCGTCGGAGGGGTCACTACCTCCTGAGCAGACTAACACCCTATATGAAAATTGGTAATCATAAACAACAGAGATTTAACTACAAGGGTTACTATTCTAATGTCAAAACTAGACTATCATCTCTAAGATAAAGGCCTATCATAAGTCATCAATTTATTGTGTTATGACAGAATTATATCTAAATGAATTCTACAAAGGATTAGACTAAATAACTAAAACTATTCCTACTCCTAAGTTAATTGATGATGAAACAAAATAATTTTCTTTTGAAAAAGACTGAAACAAAAGTTAGAGATGATATGTTTAAGAACCTTCTCAGGATACAATCTGATACTCAAATGCGTCTGTCCAAAATTATGATACTCAGAATCCTCGTCATACTAGTAAGCAAGGCACGATAAACCATAGAGTCCGCAACTAAGGTACGTACCTCTAGAATAATGGTATTTAAAATTTTTTGCATTGCCGCTGGCTTGGCTGCAAAAACCTTAAATTCTCACACCCGAGAAATACATCCAAAATCAGACTATATGTCCTCACCATACCAGCTAATATGACAGTAGAAGACTCTAATTCCATAACTGAGACGACCTAGCCCATACGATTTATCTTAGTAGAAAATTAAATCAACATTGAATACCAAGAATCAAATTCATCAACTGTCACGATCCGATCCCAATGTAATGGGTCATGTCGGATCATGCCCAGCCTGTACCGTTGTGAGACGACATCAGTAAGCTGTATCAAGCAGTGAACACAAGCGAACAAAAATCTAAAGCGGGAAAATAATATTTTATTAACCTGGAAACTGGTATGAAATAAAATAAATACAACAAACAAACATTCATTTATTACATGGTTTTATTTGTAAACAAAAAGAAATAAACTAAACAAAGGTACAACTAAAACTCTGGGGCTCCCTAGTCTGGTTCAGGTACCCCGTCAGGGTTCGGACCAGGTCCGTAAAGAGAGCTATAGGCATGATCTTTGTCGTCGTAGTCACCTAAAAATGTTGGGTCTCCAGTCAGGAGGGAGCAAGAAACACATTTTCACATCTAACATTCTAAATAATAAATAAATAAAATACAAGACAGTTTGAAAGCAGTATATATTTTTGATAAATAATAATAAAAAGACAACATGCAATATCTCAAGAGCTATAATGATGCAATTCTACAATAGTACTTTGAGTATATAACAGTATCTGTGACCGGCTGAAGAGGCAATATGTATACTAGCATTCTGGCCAAAATGATAATATACGATACGATTCAACCCCCTGTGCGGTAGGGGTTAGCGCGAGAGAGGCAATCGGTAAACAATGACTTTGGTCACAGACGTTATACTACTCCCCCAATCAATCACCGAGTTAATGAGTCAATAAGCCAATAAGGCAATCAATCAATCCATCCGTCGATGTGGAGTCCGAGAGGGACCCACTGTGAATCAGTGTCACTACAATATATGATTCTACTGATGCAGTATATTTAATATTAAATAAAATACAGACATGAAAGATATGAAACTTGCCCTAGATTTATCCTCAGCGTGGAAAGCAACAACTAGGAGGTAACTGCTAGGGTTCAGGGATCCGAACCTAGATAATCGTAACATCAGATCAGCAGCTAGAATCAACTATACTATAAACCTTAAGGGCTAACTATTTAATTAGGGCTAAGTCTGGTCGGGTTGAAAGGCAACAAAGTTGTTTACGAAAAAATAGTAATGTTTATATTTCAAGAATAAGTTTTAATAGACAAATACTAAGTGACAAAATAATTGTTTAGTAAAAATATACATTTGTTTTTACTGTAAGAAAATAGTTATTTACTCATATTATAGAAGTTAGTATTTTTATGTAATTACCAAAATGTGCAAAAATACAATTTCTTACTAAAGAAAAATACACTTTTGAGTATCATTACCAAAATAAGGAAATAGTTACTTCATTTATATTATTATGATATTTTATGAAAATTATCATTTATGCTCAAAAGTCTATTTATAAAGCAACCATTTTCTGACTATAAACAACAAATACTATTTTAGAACCAAAATTATCATTTTTAGTAAAAGGGCTAATTTTCTAACTAAAACTATATATATATTGAACATAATATTTTAATAAAACTTATTACTAAAAGTCATCCTTGTAATATTTAATAAATAAATCCTTTTTAATAGCAAAACCTCATTTTAACTATTTATTCGGTAAAATATAATAATTACTAACTTTTATAAACTTTTGGAAAATAATATAAATAATTACCTTTTAGCTATAGAATACTCATATAATTTCTAAATGCCTTTTTTGATATAAGAACCTTTTATAGACAACAATTTACTTATAAAAAATACAAATACTAATTTATTACCAATAATTAATTACTCTTAATAATAATTAACCAAAATGACAAATATTATTAAATAAACTAATTTGCCATATAATTATACCTTAATAATTTACTAATATTTATTAAAAGTTAATAATACACTAATTATTCATTGTTAATCTAATTTATATAGTTCCACAACTAATAACTAATAACCAATACATTAATTAATTAAAGAACCTATACAATAATACATAATTAACTAATCTAACTATTCCAATTGGCAGAGCTTCATTATGCCAATTGGCCGGAACATAGAAAAGGTTCTGCACATGGAATAGAAAATTTCTGGGTCAGAGATATACCAAAAATGGAGGCGGAGTACCGAAGGGAGGCCTAGGGCTCGGATCAGAGTGTCGGAACGTCGACGGAACGACAGACACGTGCACAAGGTTTACGAGCGGAGCGTACGGACTCACGGGGAGCCACGACGGGCGTGCACGGACAGTACTACCGACGGGCTGGCACGGTAGCACGGGCGGCCTGACGCGGGGCACGGGCAGCTGCGGCGGCGACCGCTGGTGCGGGCGCGGGTTCGGGCGCGAGAAATAGGGAGGTAAGTGGTCTAGAAACGACGAGGATGGCGAGACGGACGCGATGGCTGTCTCAGATTAGGTTTTGGTGGAGGGATTAGGGAGTTATGAAGTTTTTTATGAAGGTTGGAAATGGAGAGTTTCTGTGAAGATGGGTTCCTTGGAGAGAACTTGTGTAAAGAGAAGAGGTGGGTGCACGGAGTAGATGCGGGAGGGGCGGATCTGAACGGGGGAACTGGTATGAGTGGAGAATGGGTTAGTTATGGGTTTGGGCTTAGGTTTGGGTTTGGATAGCTGAGTTATTGGGCTAAAATTCCAACAAAACAAAAGGCTCACAAATAATAAAACATGCATAATTATTATCTATAAATCATGGGCTTCACATCAACGAACAAGGAAGGTGAACAGGAACAGTTGGGATCGAATTTCGAGAGAGTTTATAATGAGATTCTCAAGGGTCATCCCAGGAATCTCTCAAGAAATTCTAACTGTGATTGAGTATCCTTTCATTCTAAAACATATTCCTTATCTCTTATCGCAGTTGTGCAGCAGTACAACTAATCGTCGCACTACCAGGACTTCGCACTAATTCGAATCTCGACCTGCATGGACCACCACTAAAAAAGTGTCACGACCCGCACCCAGTGTAGGGGCACGAGAAGTGGGTACATCCAGCCTACGCCACAGTATCGACGGTAGAACGCTATCCTAGGTCACTACATCTAACATAGTATAAATATACATGTACAAGATATGCTCTCCAATCGGAGAATAATACAGAAGGTACAACTCAATCACAATTCTAAGATAGAAATAGCACGAATAGATAGATATAAAATCTCAAAAGAGAACATACAACAGAAAGAAATAAGTTTAAGTGTCTAAACGACACAATATCTCAACATCCAGAAATAAATACAACTCAGAATGTCAAATACAAAGTCATAATGAAATAAGATAAGCCTAGCTAATCTAGTCTAAACAGTAGGGTTGATATCCTCAGTTAGAGCTGGATCCTCCAGTGGGTCCAACTCACAGGTGTCATTTAGGCCTGCTTCATAATAAGTAGGGAAGAACTCGATGTCATCTGTAATATTTTCAATAGGTCCAGTCAGGACAGTAACGAGCACATATCTCTCAAATAGTTCATATCATGGCAGAAAATGTAAAACAAACAATAGAGTAATATACATGAAATGTTGTAAGATATGTACATGTATAGTAAGAGAGATATCAGAAAACAGGAGACAGTTTATATGAAAAGTAAGACTGTAAGTGAATATATATATATAAGTGATTTAGAGCACAAGATGCTTTAATCGGGATAGGTTGCACATGATTATCCTAAGGTAACTCCATTATACGTGAAGGTATAACAGGCATGTACATGATTACACTACTTGGATTTAACCACACAACCACTTCTACTCCTCCTACCCCAATCAATACACAATGATCCATTCAAGTTACGTTATTATCACGACCCGCACCCGCTTTTCGGACGCGAGAGCGTGAGCAAGCCAGCTACGCATCAAGCGGACTCCAGCCCGACTCGAATACGTAAACGCTGTCACGGCTATGGCAATGGGCCTAATCAAGGCAAGGCAAAACTATATCTCAATCCACAATAAGAATAATAAACAAGAATGAACAAGTATGGGTCGTGGTCTGCAGCCCACTAGCATGCATGTCCGATTAGACTCCAAGAAATAACATGAGTCTATAAACTGAATCAATAAATATGATATATCATGATGATGAAAGGAAAACACGAGCTGGATGAACTGGATAATAAATATGGTATCAATACCTGAATTTCGCAAGCAATATCATCACATCCAGACCCCACAAGTGTCATAATCATCCGTCATCCAGAGTTGCTAACTAACTTCATGCAATAACTAACCTGAAGAGATCATCAGGTCCTCAGGAGACATAGCAAGATACATAAAAATATACCTATCTAGCAGTTTATCATGCAATAAAGAAAATACATGAAATAAATAGGCAAGGACCCAATCAACACGAAACCATGACCATACACGACTGGGAGAACCACTACGCATAAACGAACTGCTGGAGAAGAACAAGAGAACACGATATCACGATGTCAATGGATAACCAATCGAATACTCAAACCCTCGCCCCTAGTGTGGACTCGCAGGTTTGAACAACTACTAGCCCTCGCCTCTGGCGTGGACTCGCAGGCTAGCATCACCCTCGTCCCTAGTGTGGACTCGCAGGTGTGAACCATATACTACTAACCCTCGTCCCTGGTGTGGACTCGCAGGCTAGCATCACCCTCGTCCCTAGTGTGGACTCGCAGGTGTGAACAGATAACTACTAACCCTCGTCCCTAATATAGACTCGCAGGTTAGCTTAACTACTAACCTTCGCCCCTGATGTGGACTCGCAGGTTAGCTTCAAGATTTCAAGACAAGGAGGTAAAGCAGTTCCGTTATGGCTTATTCATCCTATGACACAATGCGACTCAGTCCAAGTACAAGTGATGACATGATACGACCCAATTAAGATACACGAGAGAACCAATCCAATATGAACTACAAAGTTAACTAGGAACAAGAACTATATATACGTATATCCAATATGAACTACAAGCTAATGATAAACAAGGCTATATATATACTAGCAGCCATGATATATAAATCACATATAAATAATCAACTAGTAAAACTGTATAATAATGTAAATATGTATGTAAATAAACTGTAGAGGGAGGCAATATATCTTGCCTGGAGATTGCACGCCGATCCAACAAAATATCGTCAACTGTTAAGCCATAAAGTCCAAATCATCACAACTGTCTTCGAAAGATGAAATAAACATTACCAACATTCTCAGAATAGTTAAATTAGCTAGGATTGCCTGTCTTTAAGTCCAATTCTGGACACAGAGGCAAAACGGTAATTTTGGACAAAAATGATGTCCGTCGTTGGACCTGCTTTGCACCGAAAAGCATACCAGAGTCAATGGTCTCTAAAGTCATCAAACTATATGTCTACAGATTCAGTTTTTCGATAAGAACCCAACCGTATGTCCAATTTTGGATTTCGGTGGACTGTGCACAAAATCGCCCGTTGAATCGGACCGTGGGGCCCGCAAAACGATGATCCAATCAACTGTCTCAGAATCGGACCAAACTTGGCATACAGGACTAGAAAAATGACACGGTCCTGTTGGTACAAGTTTCGTCTCGATCTGACGAACGTGCACAAAGTAATTAGGAAATTTGCACAGAGGCCGATACGGTAAATTTCGACGGATAAGCATCAAATTCGTCGCGCACACGCGACCAATTTGAATTCCGTCAAAGCCCACACGTCCACGAAGCCGATACGCACCTTTCGATGCTTTCGGTTCGCAACCACGTCGTCCAGATTGGCGGGACGCACGTCGTATCGAATGATTTCATTGTTTTCAAAAACTGTTTTAAACCTATTTTTCTCGAACTTTGAAAACTGATTTCTTTGTACACACTTGATAAAATTCGAAACTAAAATTATATTATGAAGCCCTACATGTTGTCTTCAGGTGTGTCTAATTAGATTTTTGATACTATCGATGAATCGACCAGAATCGATCTTCCAACTGAGGCACTTGGACTGTTTGGAAAAATGTTTTTGAAACAGTTTTCTTCGATGTTTGTATCGATTTTCTGGAGCGATGGCTTTTCCCCATAGAATTTCATTTGTGGGGATCTCTAAAGGGTCATATAGGGTTTCTATACCAACTTACGGAATCGAATTTAATGGAGAATACACGAAGTTATTCGGTCGAGAAGTGGTACCTCAACTGTTGTCGACAAACAGAGCAGTGCTCTATTTTCGGTCGGCCACCGCGGCTTTGGCAGCGCTCCGACGCCTGTAACGACGATGCAGGGTGGCACTCACGGTCGTCCAGAGGTGGGAAGCCGACTGGGGTTTGGGTTTTGCATTAGGGTTTGGGTTTTTCTACCACTCCTTCTCGATCTATCTCTGCATATATATATATATATATATATTCTCGATCTATCTCTGCATATATATATATATATATATATATATATATATATATATATATATATATATATATTTTATATATATATATATATATATATATATATATATATATATATATATATATATATATGCATCCGCACACAGCCGGTTTTCAGCTCGGGTGTGCTCGGTCTGCTGTGGTAGGGCTGGGATTGGCCTGACTGTTGGGTCGGACTACTCGGTTGGGCTTGGCCCATTAGAAGGGCTGGGATTTGGTTGAGCCAAATTTGGCTGGGCTAAGCTCGAGAGCTGGCTTGGTTTCCTGATGGTTTGGGAGGGGTGTGCATGGGGAAATTTGTTTGGCTGATGTGGGTTTTATTTTATTTGGTTTCTAAATAAAACCATACATATATATATATATATATATATATATATATATATATATATATATATATATATATATATATATATATATATATCCACATATAGATTCTCTATTATAAATTTATCTATATATATATATTTACATATACATATATCTATATATAATGACATATGCATATACACCTTAAATCTAAATATAAGCAATACAATTTTCTAGGTATGATCAATAATGGTAACAACAATAAATACTAACAGCAACCAATTAATGTCCGAATAATATATCTTCATAGTCTAGTGTCTTATTTATATATATATATATATATATATATATATATATATATATATATATATATATATATATATATATATATATATATATATACACACACACACACACACACACACACACACACACACACACATATATATATATATATATATATATATATATATATATATATCATTTATATAATAAATGATTTAATAAATCGTTATCATTTAATAGCAACAAGTAATATTAATGATAATAAAAATTCTAATAACAATTAAAATAGCCCAAAATTCGTTTCTGATGGACATAACATGCACACTTCTTATCTAGCTCCAGAAGATCATACAAATTTTGTAAAACACTATTTAATAATAATAATAATAATACCTATAATCTACCTATAACATTGTTTAGAAGATAATTGCCAATTCCTAAAAATATATACAAGAATATTTTTATTTACCAAACATGTCTACAAGGCCGTATTTGGTCCCACTACATGCCTACATGGGCTTGGATTGCCTTGGGCCCATTCTGGACAGGTTCGGTACAACCAAGTTCCCTAAACTCTATAATATAATTAAATAATAAATAAAACCTTTGGTAAGTGTTAAATTGCAACTTGGCACGGCTTTTCTAGTTAGGACGTCCCTATTGCTCGGCCTTCTCTACCAGGGCTAATACACTAGTCAAAGCACGCCATTGCACTATCCGTGCCACGATTTCTAATCACCTGATACTTCAAAACTCAACCATGGCTAACATCATCTACCGTAATAATTAACTAAATAATTATTTATAAAATTCTAAAAATCACCATTGAAATCAAAATTAAAAAAATGTTCCAAAAATTTTCGGGAAGGGAGGCTACAGTTATTGTACATGATTACGCTACTTTATACAAGAAGCTCATATGAACATGAGTGCACATGAGTGTACATGAAGGCACATGAGAACATGTGTATACATGAATAGAAAGGAGTCTAAGGAGTACATGATGCACATAATAAATTACACGAACATGAAATACCCGATGCACCCGCTTGGGGATAACATCTCATGAAAAGATCCATATAGTACTAATCTGTGATAACATCGTGACAGCATCAAGTAAAGTAATCTAGAGCAAGAATATAAGTCCTAGCAAGTATGAAACGATCAGAGAATGTACTCGTCTGATACCATGAGCGACTGATGTAAACAGATGTCCGAACCGAGTCACAATGTCCTATTTAGAGCAATACATGTTACAATATGTTCAATATATAATAATTGAAGTTTACAATGTAATCTACATGATTCTAGGTCAATTTAGGTCAAAGTCAACTCTTGGTCAACTCTGGTCAACAATCTAGTCAAACTATGTCAACTCTAGTCAAACTAGTCAACTAGTCTAGGGTTTAGTCAAACTCAAGCCCTCTAGGCCAGTTAGGCCATCTAGCTACTATCTAAGGTCAAAATAGTCTAGCTAGTCTCCATGTATATATATACCATGTGTATATATATACATAGCCAAATGGTATAAAGTACATAGCCTAATAGGATACCTATATAGCATATACCATATACACTACAACATAACCTATACTAATATATCAATATATAACTCTTACCCTTAATCTACAACCTAGTATATAATACAATATACATATATCCCATTTCTAATCTCACCACTCAACTCCCTACCTCTCTTTCACTCCCAAATGGACACACACATTTCTTATATTAAGGATACAATGCATAAGTATATAATACAAATACATACACTCTAGTACTCCCTTGAACACTGATACTCAAACTCTAAATCTTACAACACACACACTCACATTTAAACACTCCACACCCTCTCACAGGGTTACCTTGACAGAGATGGACTGACACTACTCACTCACTCTATCTATTCATCTAGCTATTGTTTATCTATCAAAGTATCTATATGTGTATCTACTATACATAGGCGCACACTATTGAACCCGACCTCCAAAAACTCCTCTTTTACTCTTACACATCATACTCCATGACACCCATTATATTGTATGTCACAAAGCTAAGCGACACACACACATGCTTCCTAATCCTTCACACTCACAACTGACATTAGGACACTTCCTGCAGGGACCAAATCCTTTAGTGTAGTGCCCAGCCCCTTCTAACCTGCACTGACCTAAACTAATGTAGGATTGATACAATACCTTAACTAAGGAAACTCAAGACACTACATTACTAATACATGGGGGTAATCCAAACTAATACCAAAAGGGTACTCTATTGTATGGTCTACTCTATCCCCCACTCTCAATACCTTAATATTAGCTAATACACACACACACACACACACACACACACACACACACACACACATATATATATATATATATATATATTTATATATATATATATATATATAAATATATATATATTATATATATAGACGCATAGAGGACAGACATAAAGGAATAGCAGGGGACTGACTGAGCCAACAGGTTAATCCCTTCAATTCCTAGGAAATCAAAGCTCTGATACTTCAGTGGACAGGGAACTAGTATAAAGGTTCGAGCAATATGCAGGGCAAGGTGAATTGGGCCTGGCAATGAAACAAAGAGGAAATGACTTCACCAAGGAACTGAGCAAAGAAGGGTTAGACAAATCATTACATGGATTTTCAAGCGGACAATGCCTATAGGGATTGATCAATGGATGACTGTGTCAATGTAGAGAATTGCATAGTGTGAAGACAGTGATGTGCACAGGTAATCGAGTTTGTGAGGCAGTGGTGTCAAAATATATGTGTCGAGCAAGTGTGTATTTTCCATCATGTGACAATGGAGTATCAGGACATGGCAACATGTTAACAGGTATCTAAGTGACAACCATGTGTCCATGGATGTGTCCAATCGAGGTGTCAACAAGTGTCAAAACCTGGGAATCATGTATCTAGCAACCAGTGCACAGAGGGGTATGTACGGTGTGTGTCGGGTGGAATTGAACACGACACAAGGCTCGAGAGGTCTCGTGCACGTGTCCACAAATAGTTCAGGTCTAGGTCTAGGTTTCCATTACCCTGTCACGTGTCCACGATGTGTCTAGGCTCAACATGAAGCCCGTTTCAGTGGCAAGATTCATCATTGCCCAGTCAAGGCAAAAATCCATACGGCCTCAATTTCGTGTTCGATACTACACGAAATCTACTCAAATTCATGGAAAGGGGCCTGACAGTCATGGCCCCCGTCCCACACCAATTTTGGTGGGTCCACGTGGCCTGTACAGAGAGAAAAGAGGGTCGAACAGCAGGGGATGTGTCACAGTGTCGTGCTAACATTCCCGTGTTCGATTTGGACACGAAAACGACATCAAATCCAACTCAGTGATCCAGAATATTAAATCACATATAAATGGCTACAAGAAAATGAAATCAATTTTGAAAAATATAATAAAACAATTCTTTGTGGCATTTCATCAAACACTTGTACTAGCACTCCGATACACATACCAAATTGACTCTAAATCCTACCAAACTTGGTCTGCAGGTCCATGGTGCCTAGATGCATGCATTCATGAAGAGAAAACGGAAATTAGAATGAATTTAGGGCCATTGCCTATTGAGCGTTTCTCAATGAAAAAGCTTAGGAATGAGGTCCTTCTCTAATTGTTATGGTCCAAAGAGCTCCCCAGTCCTTGCTAGTTAGCCTCCAATGGTCTTCTCTACAGAAAGGGAGTGCAATACAAAAGACTACGCTCAATTTGGAGGTGATTTGGGAAAAAGGGGGTGATTTGGGGAAGAACACAAATTAGGTTTAAAGGAGGCTATGAAAAAGAGGTAAGATGTAATAATTGTGAACCTTTATGGGAGGGAGGCCCCTTGGCCGGCCACTATAGTTAGGGTTTAGGTTTAGGTGCAATGCAAGTTATGGGCTTCTCTCTAATAGAAATTCTAAGCCTTCTAGCTAAAGTCCCAAGTAGAAATTGGTTCAAGCTAAAAATCTAACTTAGCTGAATATCTATATATTTCTAACTTAGCCATTAAGTTTGTAATCCTCTAACTTAGTCTCTAAGATCATGACTAACATCTAGGTTAGGGCAAAACAAAGTTAAGGTCTAATATCTCAATTAGCACATTACTAATTAATCAAAATTCAAATTAATACAAAAGTCACAAAATGACCATAATACTCTTAACCTAAAAAGTGGTAATTAGCTACTCTAATCACATGGGATAGGTCCCCATGGTCATGGTTAGTCTGTAGGCTAAGTAGTTCTAGGGTTACACTAGTAGAACACCAAGTCACAATACACCAATTTAATTAGTATTTAAATAATCTAAATCCACCAATTATTTATTAATAAGATTTAAATATATTATTTAATAATGAACATGGTCAATTTTATAAAAGTTCAAAATTACCCTCACTTTAGAAAAGTGGTGGTTACAGTAGATAAACGAATGCGTACTTTGAGAAGTCGTCGATGAAAGTAATGAAATACTTCATCCCGGCCTTTATGGAGAACTGTTTGAAGTCACAGATATCTGAGTGCACCAACTCCAGAAGATTTGTACTTCGGTTTACCCACTTGATCGGTTTCTTTGTGATCTTTGTCTGCGTACAGACCTCACACTTCTCTAACTCCTTACCCCCACATTTGGAGATAAGCCCTAGACTAGACATCTTGTTTATTCTTTTGTAATGAACATGTCATAGTCTATTATGCCACAACTCAAGAGAATAACCGGAAGAAGAAACTGCATTCACTATCTCTATAGGAGTTATAAGTTGAAGTTTGAATATCCCTTCGGTGCAAACGACCTTTCCGAAGTATGTTCCTTTATAGGATATAACGACTTGACAAACAGTAATGTCTATCCTCAAGCCTGCGTTGCTGAACAGGCTTCCAGAGACCAGGTTCTTGGCTATAGTAGGTACGTGCTTCACTTTCTGAAGCGTCAGCGATTTTCCCGAAGTCAGTTGCAAAACTACCGTCCCGATCCCAAGTACTTCAGCTTGTGTCTGGTTCGCCACCATAACCTTCTCAGAAACAGGTTGGCATGTGGTGAACCACTTCTTCTTTGAGAAAACATAACACAAGGCCCAATGTCTATCCACCAGTCCGTGTCAATCTCAGTTGAGTCAACATGTACAATCATAGCAATAATGTTAGCCTCACCTTGCTCCTTTTGTTATGGTTTTTCTTTGCAGCTCCTCTTCCAGTGGCCTTTTTTTGCCACAGTTGAAACAAGTCCCAAGTTCTTTGGACTTGGGCTTGAACAGAGCCGACTTTACCTTCAGATGGTGAACATCTTACTTCTTTTAGTAGGGAGCCTTCTGCTTTCTTTTAAAATTTTCTCCGTGCACCAAGTTCGTCTTAGCTATCTGCTTGGACAAGGTGTCCACTTTGAATTGAGCCCTCAACTCGTCTTCAATATGTATCTATGCAACAGGTGTTCCAGATCCACTTTCCATCTTCTTGTGGTGCATGTCCGCGATGAAGTTGCTCCACCCAGGTGAGAGCTTGGCGACACCCCGACGATAAAAGCATCGATCAAGGGCATGTCGTCATCCTCCAGCTTCTGGCATAACTTGAGGAACTTCTTGACTTGAGGCAACATGGTTTTGTCATCCTCAAACCGCATCCTTCAAACCTTTTCGGTCATGTGGATCTTGTTTTCGGTCATGGCACGGATAGTGCAGTGGCATGCTTTGACTAGTGTTTAGCCATGATAAGGGAGTGCCAAGTCATCGGTGTGTCCTAACTAGGAAAACCAGGCCAAGTTGCGACTTAACCGTACCGAAGATTTTATTTATTATTTAATTATATTATTGAGTTTTAGGGAACCTGGTTGTACCGAACCTGACCAGGTTGGACTCAAGTCAAATCCAAGCCCATGTAGGCATGTAGTGGGACCAAATACAACCTTGTAAACATGTTTGGTAAATGCAAATATTTTTGTGTATATATTTAGGAATTGGCGATTTATATTTAATATATCATTTATTATAATGATGTGTATATATGTATATATATATGTGTATATATATATGTGTATATATATTTCTATAAATAAGACACTATATTATGAATATATATTATTAGGATATATTTTGGTTATTGTGAATATTTATTGTTATAATGGTAGGTATGCATGGAAGTTAGGTATAAATAAATAGATATTACCTATGTGTGTATGCGTATGTATATATAAATATATATAAATATGTGTATATGTGTATATATATAATATATTATACGTGTGTGTATGGATATACATATATATAAATAGATATTATATACGTGTATAAGTGTTTGTATATGTAAATATATATAAATATGTGTGTAGGTGTATGAATATATATAATACGCTTTAGAAAAAAGGGGGATTGAAATAAGCAAAACCGAGCTCAGCCGGCCCACAGTAATTGTAATACCAATCCCAGGCCAGCCAGCTGAGCCCAGGTCCACGCTAGAAGTCAGCAGCCCAGCACAGTAGGAAGACCTAAGAGAATTCCCACAGCTCGCTCGAAACCAAGAGAATTCCCCAAAGCCCAGGCCAGGCCATCCATGCTTTATAACAATATAAAACCTAGCCGCGAATAACAAACTTCCATCTTTCTCGTCGACGTCTCCTTCACCATCTCATATTCGGCATTGCCACCACCTATAAGACAGCGCCGACGTGAGCTTCATTCATTGTCACTCCACCCGGTGTTCTGCGGCGGACGAGATATCGGCTGTGCGACGGGTACAGGCAACCCGACGTGCCTCTCCTCATTGCCGGCGTTGATGGCTCCCTCATGGCTTTCTTCGCCTACGTCCATATTCAGTGAGCAGCGCCCCCTCACCCCTGGAGGTCACCCGCGACGCCGGAGCGCCGCCGTATGAGTCGTCGGACGGCGGGGGAACCGTGCGCGCAGGACAACAGCACATGCACAGCAGCAGTACCAGAGTTTACGAAGGCCGCTTCGCAGCGCGAGTTCTCGACGCACGATCGATCGTTTAGCAAACTACTACTTCAGGTACGAGTACAACGTATACACCTAGAAACCTTGCTAATTAGTTTGTATAAAATCGAATTCGATTAGACCGTAGGTCGAATTGAAAATCGATGAAAACTGTCTGAAACATGACAGTTTTAGATATTCAAACCCCTACTTTAGAAGGCGAAAACTTGCCAATCCAAGAACAGTTTCAAAAACCCATCTGAACAATTCTTGTTAACCAAATATAGAGCTGTGAAATCAAGTTTGTACTTTCAAATTTCATGGTCTGTGTAGGGAGTTATTCGATCCCAAAGTTCTCCAAAAATCTGTTTTGAAAATTATAGAAAACTAGAAAAACCCTCGATGCGACGTGCGTTCCGCCATTTCGGGCGACGTAGTCGGGAACCGAAAGCATCGAAAGGTGCGTAACGGCTTCGTGGACGTGTGGGCTTTGACGGAATTCAAATTGGTCGCGTGTGCGCGACGAATTTGATGCGTATCCGTCGAAATTCACCGTATCGGCCTCTGTGCAAGTTTCTCAATTACTTTGTATACGCTCGTCAGATCGAGACGAAACTTGTGCCAACAGGACCGTATCGTATTTCTGGTCCTGTATGCCAAGTTTGGTCCGATTCTGAGACAGTTGATATAATTATTGTTTTGCGGGCCCCACGGTCTGACTCAATGGACGATTTTGTGCACGGCCTGCCGGAATCCAACTTTGGTCATACGGTTGGGTTCGTATCAGAAAACTGGATCTGTAGATATGTAGTTTGACGACTTTAGAGACCATTGACTCTGGCATGCTTTTTGGTGCAAAGCGGGTCCAACGGCGGACACCGTTTTGGTCCAAAATTACCGTTTTGTCCCTGTGTCCAGAATTGGACTTAAGGACAGGCAATCCTAACTAATTTGACTATTCTGAGAATGTTGGCGATATTTGTTTCAGCTTTCGGAGACAGTTGTGATGACTTGGACTGTACGGCTCACTAGTTGACTATATATTTGTTGGATCTGCGTGCAACCTCCAGGCAAGTATACCTTGCCTCCCTCTACAGTTTTTGTCATGCCCCAGTACCGGAATACTGAGACGGACTAGGCCAGCCACACCGTATGAGGTATATAAACGTCATACGGCGATCGTGGCTGTCAAGAGACTAGGGGGTGCATGCTACAATCAGGTCTCCTATGGTCCCACAGAGCATCTATGTCTCAATCAATCAAAACAAGAAGCAGTAAATAATGATCATATAAGACAAAGCAGTAAGGCGTCCCTGACGCTTCATCAGAATGATTCATGAGTCTAGCTATACAAAATGATGAGCTAGTTCCGAGAGTCAATAGTACATAACTATAGTCAGCTGCAGTCTGATTTAATTACAATTATGCAAAGGAAACTAGTGTCCAGAACTGCCGGCTAAACAAGTGTCGGTAGCTAAACGCCAAGTACAAAATAGAAGATATCAGAGCGGTAAAGAAGAAACCCACTCATGGTCCCTGGCGGCCATACTCCTGGTGTGCACCATTGTTCGGGTGGAAGGCTGGATCCTCTGGAGCTGCTACAAAATCTGGCCAAACAAAACCAGCAGGGTCAGGCCCCGAATAGCAAGTACCACAAGGGAGCACAAAGAGTGAGATAAATCCAATGAGTTAAATAAGACCTGATTCATGAGTTATAGGCTTATACCATATCATCGAGACAATACGGCACCCTTACAACCAAACAAGGACAAACGGTGCCAATATCGTGCCGAGATAAGATATATCCTATAACCATGGGCATGTAAAAGGGCTTCTGATCGCGACTTCGGTCCATAGCCTATCGCAGCACAATAGCCTAACCCAACAACCAAACAAGGACATGGGTTGGACCACGCACCACGATAGTCCATGTTCCTCGGTAGCTAGCAGAAGAAAACATATCACAAACAAGTCAGCTTACAATCGGCCAATCAATCCTACGGCTTTCTATGATGTGCCTGGGTTATCCCAGTAATGCAATATATATATAAGAATCCTCAGATCATATCGTATTCCAGCAGGGCTAGCCAAACCATTATATACAAGCAAGCACGAAATGCATCGGTCCCTCGAAAGGCTACCGCGCTAGAATAAGCAGTAACGGTTCCAGCTCTCCTATAGGAAGAGCTGGCTCGGCAGTCACAAATCAGATACTGCACTCCACTAGTGCGGATGACTATACAGTATCCGCGGCAGCCAACCCGACGCGCCAGGACGGGACCCAGGGCGGCTGGTGACGTACGATCTCGAGATTCTGTTCCCTCCCAATGCTTCTACCAATTTAAGTTGCTTAGACTAACCCTATCTCGATATTGGAATTACATGTCGTAGTCACATGGTCATCCTCCTATATGTCGTACCATAGTACGTGTACCCTAAGTATAAATCCACATCGGCTCAATCTAGATCCATGCTTAGTGTAATGCATCAAACAACAATTATTTTACCACGACACTATTACTGACCAATTACCATGACTGTGCTGGAAGGTACACATGTATTGACATATAACAAGAATGATCACTTAACACGTAGAGTCACACCTCAGTGCACTCATTAAATGGCACCGCAGTGCATACTAATATTGTATCTCAATACACACTTATTATAGGTACCAGCACGTATACAGGTAATCAGGTCAGGAACACGGTCAAGTCAGAAAGTCACGTGGACCCCTCGTGACATAAAAGTCACATATGAATTCTGGTTAAAGTGAGACATGAAGGTCCTTGAAGCCAAGACAAAGATCTACAACTTTCATGTTGGGAGTTAGGAGAAATTCTGGCCACAATTCAGCCAAATAGGACTTAAAATAGCTAAAAACAGCCAAAATAGGCACTATTCAGCATTCTTATGCGGCCAGGCACTATGCAGCATCCTTATGCTGCTCGGCACTATACAGCACTATGCATCATCCTTATACGGCTCGGTACTATACAGCACTATGCATCATCCTTGTGCGGCTCGGCACTATGCAGCACTATGCATTATCCTTATGTGGTTCGGCACTATGTAGCACTATGCAGCACTATGCATCATCCTTATGCGGCTCAGCACTATGCAGCACTATGCATCATCCTTATGCGGCTCGGCACTATACAATACTATGCATCATCCTTATGCGGCTCGGTACTATGCTGCACTATGCATCATCCTTATACGGCTCGGTACTATGCAGCACTATGCATCACTATACATCATCCTTATACGGCTCGGCACTATACAGTACTATGCATCATCCTTATGCGGCTCGCACTATGCAGTACTGTACATCATCCTTATGCGGCTCGGCACTACGCAGCACTATGCAGCACTATACATCATCCTTATGCGGCTCGGCACTATACAGCACTATGCATCATCCTTATGCGGCTTGGCACTATGCAGCACTATGCAACACTATTCATCGTCCCTGCCAGAATCAGGACAGATGAACATAGAAGTTTGACCAAAATTATTTTGGCCATAACTTCCTCAAACAAGTCGAAATCTAACTTTTCAAAGGTCAAAATTGTGTAGAATCAAATTTCCTATAACATAGGACCATTAGTTTTCAAAAACAACCAAGTTTGATAGATCAAAACCATGAAAACCCATAGAACCCTAGTTTTAGAAACTTAGATCTACACCAAACTAGCCTTTAAAATCAAAAACTCCAAGAACTAAACTTGTAGAGAATGAAGAGAAGAACAATATAGACAAATAATATCAAAGAAAAATCAAGAAATGAAAATGCAATAATCTCTCCATTTGGTGCAAGATGTACTTACCTAAAAGTTTGCTTGAGAAAAATAAATGAAAGTGTGAATGAGGAGAGAGAGTGTGGAAGAGAATATATATAGCGGTTGGGTTGACTCAAAGAAACCCTAAGCTTAAGCATGCTCTTAACCACATGACTAATGACATGTTAAATGCTATATGATACAACTAATTAAATTAATTAAATAAAATCCTAACCACAGCACAGTTCAGAAATCTTATCATCGAAACAGTGAACCACGCCTACAACCAGACAAGGACAAGGGGTGGCACACTAATCCGCGACGAGATATTGTTCCATGCCATGGCCAGTTACAAATACAGGATAAATACAATAAAGATACAGGTGCCAGATACCATATACATGAAAAATCAAAATTTACGTATTCCGAAAACGGGGAGTGACATCTCTACCCTCCTTAGAAAAATTCCGTCCTCAGAATTTCGATAAGGCTAGTTGAGCACGCTCTCAGATCACGAAATACACTCATGACATATAGCAAGCACAATTATCAAACAACACATGACATATGAACAGATTACGAAAGAAAGAACTATTAAGTAAAAGCACAAACAATAATCATACCATAGAAGGAAAGTGATCGGAGACATACGAATAAAATATACCTCTCAAGTCAGGTAGGAATTCATCCTCGATGTCCTACACTGACTCCCAAAGTGGACAAGGGTCAACGCTTGAGATAAGTCGGTACCAATGACTAAATCAAGAACGAGACTCTGCCCAGGACGTACCCTCGTAATCAAGACACATGATGAATATCACGTATCACATGATACGAGAGCAGATGAGTGAGACGAGAAAGTCTCCTTCACTCTTCGAATATAGAACTCAAGGAATTATAATAAATAATACTCAAAACTTACCCAAAATCTGACCGCCTTCAGCCAACCTCTGCTCTAATAGTCCAAATTCTTCTTGCCTTTGTCCCTGCCTTCCCTGGCCCTGCTGTCCAACCTGATGTTGCGCTTGTCGGTATATCTGAGCTTGCGTCAGTAATGGGCACTGAGCTAGTGGCCTCACTGCTAGTGCTGGCCCTTGATACGGTGCTACCTCTGGAGCTGGCAACGCCGAAAACTATTGAGCTGGCCCTCCTGGCCTCTGCATCATAGGACAATTGGCAATCCTATGGTCTGGACTGCCACACCTCAAGCATATTCCATTAGCTGAATGACATACATCCCTAGTGTGCCCTCCCTTACCACAGTAAGTGCAACCCACTGGTGCTTCCTGACGCTGCTGCTGGTTCCTCTGTTGCTGCTGTCGAACTGGTACAGTCACAATTGTCGTGACTGGTGCTGCATCACGAATTCGGACGCCAGGAGCTGGTACTGACGTCCGAGGTACTGCTCCTCCCCAACACTCTGCGTATGAGACCTCTTCTGGCCCCCAGTCCTTGCTGATAACCTTTGAATAATAAGCTCGTGCCTCCGAGCCGCCGTCAATACTGCATCGAATGTCTGGTAGTCGTGCCCCTCGACCAGCTGCAAAATCTCTAGGTGAAGTCCCTGCTGGAACCTCATTGCTCCTCTGGCTCTGTCGCCACCATCATCCGAGCAAACCTACTTAACCTACAGAACTCCGCTGCATAATCCACCGTCTTACCAGTCTGCTTGAGACTGATAAACCTCTGCTGTAGCTCATATCGCGCTACCTCGCCAAAGTACTTAGCCTTGAATCTGGTACTGAAGCTATCCCAGGGAACAGGACGCCTTATTCCAACCTCTTCCGATGCCCACCAATCGCGAGCGAGATCCTGAAGTAAAAGTCTGACCTGGTCAACCTTATCTTCTGCTAGAACCTTTGCTGCAGTCAATATGGCCTCTGTATCCTGAAGCCAAGCATCCGTCGTGATGGCATCCTCCGTGCTGTCAAAATATCTCGGGTTAAGTCGACAAAACCTTCCGGACGCTCCTGAGTCATTTCTGACACTTCTCTCAAGGGCTAATTGCAACCCCTAATTCTGTAGCACATTTTGTTCTTGCTGTCGGGTTTGTTGTTGCTGTTGGGCTGCCGTCTGGCGTTGCTGGGTCTCCAATAACCCTCTAATAATCTGCAATAGTGCCGGTGTATCTAGTGCTACTGGTACTACCGGCATCACTGGAGGTACGGGATCCTCTGGCCTCTGCGGCTCAACTGGCTCATGCTCGATAACATTCTCGATGTGAATCTGTCCAGGTAGAGGGGCTACCCCTTGCTGATCTCCAATCGGTCCCTGATCTACTGGATTCTCTCCCATACCGGCTCCTCTAATAGCCGAGAATGATGTGCCCCTAAAGGAAAGGATACAAGGTATCAAAAGACAGGACGGAAAAGAATCAAGGATGATAATCAAGTTAGCAATCAAGGTGGGAGAAAGAGAAAACGAATCAGGAGATCAAGGAGAACATGTTTTGATTGAGACTCCTATAATCGCAACACCCCACAAGTCTGAAAAAAGACCTACATGGGCCACCACTAAAACCTTGTCACGCCCCAGTACCGGAATACTGAGACGGACTAGGCCAGCTACCGTATGAGGTATATAAACGTCATACGGCGATCGTGGCTGTCAAGATACTAGGGGGTGCATGCTACAATCAGGTCTCCTATGGTCCCACAGAGCATCTATGTCTCAATCAATCAAAACAAGAAGCAGTAAATAATGATCATATAAGACAAAGCAGTAAGGCGTCCCCGACGCTTCATCAGAATGATTCATGAGTCTAGCTATACAAAATGATGAGCTAGTTCCGAGAGTCAATAGTACATAACTATAGTCAGCTGCAGTCTGATTTAATTACAATTATGCAAAGGAAACTAGTATCCAGAACTGCCGGCTAAACAAGTGCCGGTGGCTAAACGCCAAGTACAAAATAGAAGATATCAGAGCGGTGAAGAAGAAACCCACTCATGGTCCCTGGCGCCCATACTCCTGGTGTGCACCATTATTCGGGTGGAAGGCTGGATCCTCTGGAGCTGCTACGAAATCTGGCCAAACAAAACCAGCAGGGTCAGGCCCCGAATAGCAAGTACCACAAGGGAGCACAAAAGAGTGAGATAAATCCAATGAGTTAAATAAGACCTGATTCACGAGTTATAGGCTTATACCATATCATCGAGACACGACACCCTTACAACCAAACAAGGACAAATGGTGCCAATATCGTACCGAGATAAGATATATCCTATAACCATGGACAGGTAAAAGGGCTTCTGATCGCGACTTCGGTCCATAGCCTATCGCAGCACAATAGCCCAACCCAACAACCAAACAAGGACATGGGTTGGACCACGCACCACGATAGTCCATGTTCCTCGGTAGCTAGCAGACGAAAACATATCACAAACAAGTCAGCTTACAATCGGCCAATCAATCCTACGGCTTTCTATGATGTGCCTGGTTATCCCAGTAATGCAATTATATATAGGAATCCTCAGATCATATCGCATTCCAGCAGGGCTAGCCAAACCATTATATACAAGCAAGCACGAAATGCACCGGTCCCTCGAAAGGCCACCGCGCTAGAATAAGCAGTAACGGTTCCAGCTCTCCTATAGGAAGAGCTGGCTCGGCAGTCACAAATCAGATACTGCACTCCACTAGTGCGGATGACTATACAGTATCCGCGGCAGCCAACCCGACGCGCCAGGACGGGACCCAGGGCGGCTGGTGACGTACGATCTCGAGATTCTGTTCCCTCCCAATGCTTCTACCAATTTAAGTTGCTTAGACTAACCCTATCTCGATATTAGAATTACATGTCGTGGTCACATGGTCATCCTCCTATATGTCGTACCATAGTACGTGTACCCTAAGTATAAATCCACATCGGCTCAATCTAGATCCATGCTTAGTGTAATGCATCAAACAACAATCATTTTACCACGACACTATTACTGACCAATTACCATGACTGTGCTGGAAGGTACACATGTATTGACATATAACAGAATGATCACTTAGCACGTAGAGTCACACCTCAGTGCACTCATTAAATGGCACCACAGTGCATACTAATATTGTATCTCAATACACACTTATTATAGGTACCAGCACGTATACAGGTAATCAGGTCAGGAACACGGTCAAGTCAGGAAGTCACGTGGACCCCTCGTGACATAAAAGTCATATGAATTCTGGTTAAAGTGAGACATGAAGGTCCTTGAAGCCAAGACAAAGATCTACAACTTTTATGTTGGGAGTTAGGAGAAATTCTGGCCACAATTCAGCCAAATAGGACTTAAAATAGCCAAAAGCAGCCAAAATAGGCACTATGCGGCACTATTCAGCATTCTTATGCGGCTAGGCACTATGCAGCATCCTTATGCGGCTCGGCACTATGCAGCACTATGTATCATCCTTATGCGGCTCGGTACTATGCAGCACTATACAGCACTATGCAGCATCCTTATACGGCTCGGCACTATGCAGCACTATACATTATCCTTATGTGGCTCGGCACTATGCAGCACTATGCAGCACTATACATCATTCTTATGCAGCTCAGCACTATGCAGCACTATGCAGCACTATGCATCATTCTTATGCGGCTCGGCACTATGCAATACTATGCATCATCCTTATGCGACTCGGTACTATGCTGCACTATGCATCATCCTTATACGACTCGGCACTATGCAGCACTATACAACACTATACATCATTATGCAGCTCGGCACTATGCAGCACTGCATCACTTATGCGGCTCGTACTATGCAGCACTGTGCATCATCCTTATGCGGCTCGGCACTATGCAGCACTATACAGCACTATGCATCATCCTTATGCGGCTCGGCACTATGCAGCACTATGCATCATCCTTATGCGGCTCGGCACTATACAGTACTATGCAACATTCATCATCCCTGCCAGAATCAGGACAGATGAACATAGAAGTTTGACAAAAATTATTTTGGCCATTACTTCCTCAAAATAAGTCAAAATCTAACTTTTCAAAGGTCAAAATTGTGTAGAATCAAATTTCCTACAACATATGACCATTAGTTTTCAAAAACAACCAAGTTTGATAGATCAAAACCATGAAAACCCATAGAACCCTAGTTTTAGAAACTTAAATCTACACCAAACTAGCCATTAAAATCAAAAACTCCAAGAACTAAACTTGTAGAGAATGAAGAGAAGAACAATATAGACAAATAATATCAAAGAAAAATTAAGAAATGAAAATGCAATAATCTCTCCATTTGGTGCAAGATGTACTTGCCTAAAAGTTTGCTTGAGGAAAATAAATGAAAGAGTGAATGAGGAGAGAGAGTGTGGAAGAGAATATATATAGCGGTTGGGTTGACTCAAAGAAATCCTAAGCTTAAGCATGCTCTTAACCACATGACTAATGACATGTTAAATGCTACATGATACAACTAATTAAATTAATTAAATAAAATCCTAACCACAGCACAGTTCAGAAATTATCATCGAAACAGTGAACCACGCCTACAACCAGACAAGGACATGGGGTGGCACACTAATCCGCGACGAGATACTGTTCCATGCCATGACCAGTTACAAATACAGGATAAATGCAATAAAGATACAGGTGCCAGATACCATATACATGAAAAATCAAAAATTTACGTATTTCGAAAATGGGGAGTGACAGTTTTATTACATGTATTTTATTTCAGTTTCCAGCTTTTGGATTATTTATGGACATGTACTTTTCGTGTTATCTTCTGTGGAGTTGTTTTTATTGTTTATAGCCGTGTTCATGTTTGGTCTTGTGGTTCCCTGTCACGCCCCAGTACCGAAATACGGAGACGGACTAGGCCAGCTACTTCATATGAGGTACGTAACGTCATACGACGATCGTGGCTGTCGAGAGACTAGGGGGTACATGCTACAATCAAGTATCCTATGGTCCCCCAGAGTTCTATGTCTCAATCAATCAAGTCACATCAGCAATTAAATGAACATTAAAGATAAAGCAGTAAGGCGTCCCCGACGCTTCATCAAAATGGTCATGAGAGACTAGCTTTATAATTTAGCTATCTCAGAGGGTCATGAGTACAAAATTATATACAGCTGCAGTCTGTTTAATTACTATTATGTACTGACACAAAATATCAAGTAATCCGGCTAACAGGTGCCGGTGGCTAAACGCCGCACAAAGTATAAGCAGGAGTGGTGGAGAAGAAACCCACTCGAGTCCCCGAAACGCCAAGCTCCTAGTATGCACCATGGATGTCAGAGAGGAAGATCGTGTCCTCTGGATCTGCTACAAGATCTGGCCAAACAAAACCAGCGGGGTCAGCCCCGAATAGCAAGTACCGCCAAAGGGGCACAAGAGTTAAGATAAAAATCCAGTTACTAGAATGATTGATAATAGCAATACTTATGCTACTATTATAGGTTAGCGCAACATCCTCGAACCCATATGGCACCCTTATAACCAAACAAGGACAAAAGGTGCCGTATGGAGTCGAGACGTGTCGTACTCTATAACTTTCACATAAGTTTAAAGGTAGAAACAATAAAATCTCCTGATCGTGACTTCGGTCGATAGCCTATCGTAGCACAATAACCAACCCAACAATCAAACAAGAACATGGGTTGGATCATGTACCATGATAGACCATGTTCCTCAGTCATTCACAGAAGTGACACTTCACAACCAGAATAAGTCTTCCGTTCATAACTTCGGTCCACAGCCTGTCATAGTACGATAACCAACCCAACAATCAAACAAGAACATGGGTTGGATCACGTATCATAACAGTCCGCTTTCCTCAGTTATTCGCGGAAGGTAATAGGATACAAGCAAGTCGTTTTCGCGGCCAATCAAGTCTACGAGTTTCTAGTGGGACGAGGTTATCCTCGCGTCATGTTATTTCGAAATCCTCATAGCGTATCTTTCCAGCAAGGCTAGCCAACCCAGGGGTTCGCATAGACAGATATTATTGAGCACAGGACCCTCGTAAGGCCACCTTGCCGAGACATATAATATATAGCAGGAATTAATCGGATACAGTCGTCCGCTCGTTGCAGATGACACAGTATCCATGGAGACCAGCCGGCGCGTCAAGACAATATCTCAAGGCGGCTGGTATAACACGATCTCGGGATTCTGCCCTCCCCATGCATCTAGTAATTTAGTTGCCTAGTTTAACCTTAGGTGAAATCTTGGACTCACATGCTGTGGCCTGCATGATTATCCTCCTAAAAGTCGTACTCAAGTACGAGTACCCCAAGTGAGGATCCATGTCAGTCAGCATGCCAACATGTTCTACCCTCCTTAGTGTAATGCATCATTAAAAATACGCCACGTGAAGTTACGAGTCATTTGTCGGTTATGAACAAGAACTGGAACATTCAGGCACATGTATCGGGTAGGAATACTTTGTTCACCGGGGTCACATTAGTGCTCATATCATGCTCAGGACAAAAGGCGTAAGGATATATAGCTTACACAAACATTTACATATATATATATACAATATAATATATAAAAAATATAAAATATAGGGGAGTCCAGGTCAGAGCGCGCTGGGTCAGAGTGAGTTGGGTCCAAGCGCGCTGGGTCAGAGGGCGCAGGGGTCCAAGCGCGCAGGGTCAAAGCGCGCAGGGGTCCAAGCGCGCAGGGTCCAAGCGCGCAGGGGTCCAAGCGCGCAGGGGTCAAAGCGCGCTGGGATCCAAGCGCGCAGGGGTCAAAGCGCGTAGGGTCAAAGCGCGCAGGGGTCCAAGCGCGCAGGGTCAAAGCGCGCAGGGGTCCAAACGCGCAGGGTCAAAGCGCGCAGGGGTCCAAGCTCCTAGCGCCAAAGGGCGCTGGTCCACGAGAGAGCTGCGCCCATCGCTAAAAAGCGGGGGTCAAGCGGGCTGCGCGCGCCAACTGCTACAGGGTCATCTCCTTCCTCTTGGCTGAGAGCAAGAACACCATGAGCCCTAGAACTTCTAAGGACCATAAAATCCTCATCCTAAACCCAAATTGGGACTTCTATAGGTCAAAATGGGGTAGAACAAAATTCTCTACAACATGGAACACTCAAAACTTAAAAATAATGAAGTTTGCTAGATCAAAACCAAGAAAATCCGAAAATGGTTAAAACTTAGATCTACAAAAATTAAAGCTTCAAAATGAAAAATTTCAAGTTCTAAACTAGTATAGAATGAGGAGAAGAACATATTTTGACAAATAATTTTGTAAGAAAACATGAACAAAATTTATGGATCCATCTCTTGAGCAAGTTGGCACTTGCCTTGGTTGGTGGAGGAAAAAAATGAAAGGAAATAAATGAGAGGAGAGAGAATGAGATGAGTTATATATAGAATCTTGAACCCAAGGGTTCATGATGGACCATTGGTGAACCAAAAATAGGTTACCAAAATGAGCCAAAACTGTAGGCCCAAATACAGAAAATAAATTACGAAATAATATTTTGTCGAATATTTTGGGAAATGCATGAAGAGATACAGCATAATAAATATCGTATAAATACAAGGTAAATATAATTTATCGGTTTACGTATTAAAATACGTATTCCAGGATCGGGGAGTGACATCTCTACCCTTCTTAGAAAAATTTCGTCCTCGAAATTCCAGCCAAGACAGGATAGTGAAATCAGGGCAAGCAAGGCACAATCATATACAAGTTAACTATCATAGCAGTTATTATCATACATCACAAAATGGCAAACAAGCAGGTGTAGATAAGCATGGAATCGTGTCAATAAAGCGTAAAAATATACCTCATTAGTCAAACAAATGCGGATACCGAGATCTGATCTCGTCCTCGCACTCCCAGGTTGACTCTTCCGAAGAGTGATGGTTCCAAGAAACACGGACAAGGCTTATCGTCCGATTCTTGAGTACCTTCTCTCGTCGGTGCAAAATAGACACGGGTTGTTCCTCGTAAGTTAGGTCGGTACCAACGACTAACTCAGAATGATCGAGGACATGACTCGGATCTGGGACATACCCACGTTATTGGGACACATGAAACACATCATGTATGCCAGTTAACGAAGGCGGAAGGGTAAGTCGATAAGCCACATCGCCTACCGAGCGAGAATCTTAAAAGGACCAATGTATCTTGGACTAAGCTTTCCTCGGGTTCCAAATCTGATAATACCCCGAGTAGGCAAAATCCGCAGAAACACTTGGTCGCCAACTCTAAACTCTAAAGGCCTACGATGCTGATCTGCCCAATAACGATGTCGGTCCTGTGCAACTCGAAGGCGCTCTCTGACCAACTTAACTATCTTCACAGTCTGCGTGATTATCTCTGGCCCTAACAACTTCCGTTCTCCGACGTCGTCCCATGCCAAAGGGGACCTGCACTTCCTTCCGTACAATGCTTCGAAAGGGGCCATCTGAATGCTAGCCTGATAGCTGTTGTTATAGAAGAACTCCACTAGATGAAGGTGATCCTCCCAAGATCCGCCAAAATCCAAGGTACACGCCCGTAGCATATCTTCTAACGTCTGAATGGTTCTTTCTGATTGCCCGTCAGTTTGTGGATGATAAGCAGTACTGAATCTTAACTTGGTTCCCAAACTTTGGTGTAAGCACCGCCAAAAATGGGAAGTAAACCGCGTATCCCGATCTGATACTATACTAACTGGAACACCGTGCTGCTTACTATCTGCTTCATGTACATTTCTGCTAACTGCTCAGTAGTCTGTCCAACTTGGAAGGGAAGGAAATGAGCGACCTTCATGAGTCGATCTACTATTACCCAGACTGCATTCTTACCAGTCGGGGATCTAGGTAAACCGGTCACAAAATCCATCGTGATGTGCTCCTATTTCCATTCTGGGATAGAAAGCGGCTGTAGCAACCCTGCTGGTCTCCGCTGCTCAGCTTTCACCTGCTGACATACCAGACACTTGGATACAAATCTCGCTATCTCTTTTCATGCCATTCCACCAAAAGAACTGCCTGATGTCTCGATACATCTTCGTTCCTCCTGGATGAATAGAGTAAATAGAACTATGAGCTTCGGACATAACTTCTTGCCGAAGGTCTCCACTCGGTACACAGAGTCTGTTTCCAAACCTGAGCGTACCATCTTCATGAATCACTAACTCCTTCCTACGGCCTGATTCACACTCCGACCGCAATTTTTGAATCTGTGGATCTCCTGCTTGTGCTGTCCTTATCCTCTTTACTAAGGTTGACTGAATCTGTATACTGGTCATTCTTCCTATATCCCTTGGCAAAACTACTTCGATTCCCATACTCTGAAGGTCTTCTAAAATATGCTTCTGCGAGGTCAAGATAAAGACACTGTCTCTCTACTCAGTGCATCTGCAACTATATTCGCCTTGCCTGGATGATACTGAAGATCTAAATCAAAATCCTTCAGCAGTTCTAACCATCTTCTTTGCCTCATGTTCAAATCTCGCTGCGTGAATACGTATTCAAACTTTATGATCAGTGTAGATCTTTACCCGATCCCCGTATAAGTAATGCCTCCACAACTTGAGTGAAAACACCACAGCTGCTAACTCCAAATCGTGAGTCGGGTAATTCTTCTCATGGTCTCGAAGCTGCCGAGACGCATATGCTATTACCTTTTCGTGCTGCATTAACACATCCAAGACCCTTTCTTGATGCGTCACAATATACGGTAAAGCCTCCCGCTCCTACTGGAAGCGTCAAGATCGGGGCTAAGATCAATCTCTTCTTCAATTCTTCAAATGATGCCTGACAGCTAGCTGACCAAACAAACTCTATGTCCTTATGCGTCAAACGCGTTAAGGGCGCAGAGATTTTGGCAAAGTCCGCTACGAACCTTCTATAGTAACCAGCTAGTCCTAAGAAACTTCGCACTTCTGCAACCGTTCTCGGGACCGGCCAATGCTCTACGGCCTCAATCTTCTTCGGATCCACTGACACTCCTGCCCCAGAAATTACATGTCCCAGGAACGAAATGTGGTCTAACCAGAATTCACACTTGTCGAGCTTCGCATAAAGTTGATGCTCCCTCAATGTCTGTAAGACAGTCCTAAGATGTTTCTCATGCTCCTCTTCACTGCTAGAATAGACAAGATGTCATCTATGAATACCACCACAAATTTATCCAAATACGGCAGAAAGATATGGTTCATTAAATCCATGAATACTGCGGGGGCGTTGGTTAGTCCAAAGGGCATTACTAAAAACTCATAATGCCCATATCTAGATCTGAATACTGTCTTCGGTATGTCTTGCTTCCGGACTCTTACTTGATAGTATCCCGACCGAAGATCGATCTTGGAAAAGACGCTGGCCTTGCTCAACTGGTCAAACAGGTCATCAATCCTTGGTAGTGGGTACTTATCTCTACTGTTACTGCATTCAGCTTGCGGTAGTCGATGTACATTCTCGTCGACCCATCCTTCTTGGGAACTAGAATCACTGGCGCGGCCCAGGGCGATTTACTGTCTTGGATGAATCCCTTAGACTTCAACTATTTCTCATGTTGATACAACTTATCCTGTTCTGACGGAGACATTCTGTAAACTCTGTCTGCAATAGGCCTCATTCCAGGGTTCAACTCAATGCTAAATTCTACCTCTCTGACTGGGGGTATCCCTGGGAGCTCATCAGGGAAGACGTCGAGAAAATCTTCGACCACTCTCGGAATCTGTCCTGGCTCTGACACTGCTGCTGAGATGATACCTCCGGCCTGATTCTTCAAGGTTCGAGTAAAGATGAACTGTTCCATCCCAGAAATACTGAATATGACCCTACCTCCTCTACAATCAATTGTTGCATGACTGTCTCTCAACCAGTCCATGCCAAGAACAACATCAAAATTCCCCATAGGGAATTCAATCAATGATGCGGGCAGTAAATGCCCATACACCTCTACCGGACATAAAAAGTGCACTCTGCTAACTTCTACGAGCCCATTGCCGGTGAGTATATCCATCCTCCGGCAATGCCTCAAACACTAGTCCAATCCGTGTAGTATATTGTGCAGAGATGAATGAATGAGTAGCGCCTGAATCAAATAATGCTACAGCGGAAAATGAGGTGACGAAAATTTTACCTGCCACCATGTCACAAGACGCTAGAGCCTCTCCCATGGATAATATGAGAGCCTGGCCCTGGCCCCGTAGAGCTCCTTGTTGCGGCCTTTCTCGACCATGTTGTTGCTGTCCCTGAGGGCCTCCGGCGTTCTGTGCTTGGCGAAACATCTGAGCCTACATTGGTAGACGCTGGGCTAGGGGCCTCACTGCTAATACTGGCCCTCTACTCGGGGTTGCCACCGGAGCTGGCAACGCTGGAAACTGCTGAGCTGGCCCTCCTAGCCTCTGCATCATAGGACAAGTGGAAATACGGTGGTCTGAACTACCACACCTCAAGCATAAGCCATTCGCTGACCGACACACCTCCCTCGTGTGCCCTGCCTTCCTACAGAATGTACAGCCCTGGGGTGCTCCCTGACGCTGCTGTTGGTTCCTCGGCTGCTGATGCCGAACTGGCGCTGTATTAGTTGACACGGCTGTCCTCTGCGGCGCTCCTGTCATAATACGTACACCGGGTGCTGGTGCCGATGTTCGCTGCATTACTCCTCCATCAACCTGGGAATAAGATCTCTTCTGACCCCCTGTCCTCGATGCCAACCTCTGCTGGATAAGCTCGTACCTCCGAACGGCCGTCAAAATAGCGTCAAACGTCTGGTAGTCGTGTCCCTCCACAAGCTGCAGTAGTTCCAAATGAAGTCCGTGCTAAAACCTCAAAGCTTTCTCTGGCTCCATTGCCACCATTGCGGGTGCGAAACGGCACAATTTGCAGAACTCTACTGCATACCCATCTACGGTCTTGCCTGCTTGCTTGAGACTAATAAACTTCTGCTGGAGCTTATATCGAGCTACTACGCCAAAATACTTGGCCTTGAATCTTTCACTGAAGGTGGTCCAACGAACAGGGTGTCTTATACCAACTTCTTCTGATGCCCACCAGTCGCGGGCAAGATCCTGAAGTACTAATTTGACCTGATCAACCTTCTCATCATCTGGAACCTTGGCTGCCACAAGAATGGCTTCGATGTCTTGAATCCATGCATCCGCAGTGATGGAATCCTTTGTGCCATCAAAATACCTCGGGTTCAAGCGACGGAACCTTCCTGATGCTCCCGAGTCAGCCCCGGCACTCCTCTCAAAAGCTAACTGAATCCCTTGGTTCAGCAACACGTTCTGCTCCTGCTGCTGAGTCTGTTACTGTTGGTGAGTGACAAGAATCCCCCGGATGATCTCCAGGAGTGCTACGGCATCTGGTACTGCCGTCGCTGCTGGTGTTGTAGGAGTTTCAATAACCTGCGGCTCCACCGCCTCTGGTTCCACTTCTGCTCGTGTCTGCCCTGGGGAAGGTTCTCTCCCCTGTTGGTGTCCAGTCGAGCCGTGCTCTGGCTGCTCTTCCTTATGGGCCTCACCCGCTATTGAGAATGAAGCACCCCTATAGAGAAAGATATAAGATTATCAAGTCCGAACGAGGAAGATTTCGAGGATGTAAGTCAGGTTAGAGATCAAGGCAAGGACAGAGAATTCGAAACAGAATTTCAAGGGGAACAAGTTTTGATTGAGACTCCTAATAATTTGCAATACACCACAAGTCTGAAAAACAGACCTGCATGGGCCACCACTAAAACCTTGTCACGCCCCAGTACCGAAATACGGAGACGGACTAGGCCAGCTACTTCATATGAGGTACGTAACGTCATACGACGATCGTGGCTGTCGAGAGACTAGGGGGTACATGCTACAATCAAGTCTCCTATGGTCCTCCAGAGTTCTATGTCTCAATCAATCAAGTCACATCAGTAATTAAATGAACATTAAAGATAAAGCAGTAAGGCCCCGACGCTTCATCAAAATGGTCATAAGAGACTAGCTTTATAATTTAGCTATCTCGGAGAGTCAGGAGTACAAAATTATACACAGTTGCAGTCTGTTTAATTACAATTATGTACTGACACAAAATATCAAGTAATCCGGCTAACAGGTGCCGGTGGCTAAACGTCGCACAAAGTATAAGCAGGAGTGGTGGAGAAGAAACCCACTCGAGTCCCCAAACCGCCATGCTCCTAGTATGCACCATGGATATCAGGGAGGAAGATCGTGTCCTCTGGATCTGCTACGAGATCTGGCCAAAAAAACCAGTGGGGTCAGCCCCAAATAGTAAGTACCGCCAAAGGGGCACAAGAGTTAAGATTAAAAACCCAGTTACTAGAATGATTGATAATAGCAATACTTATGCTACTATTATAGGGTAGCGTAACATCCTCGAACCCATATGGCACCCTTACAACCAAACAAGGACAAAAGGTGCCGCATGGAGTCGAGACGTGTCGTACTCTATAACTTTTACATAAGTTTAAAGGTAGAAATAATAAAATCTCCTGATCGTGACTTCGGTCGATAGCCTATCGTAGCACAATAACCAACCCAACAATCAAACAAGAACATGGGTTGGATCATGTACTATGATAGACCATGTTCCTCATTCATTCACAGAAGTGACACTTCACAACCAGAATAAGTCTTCCGTTCATAACTTCGGTCCATAGCTTGTCATAGTACGATAACCAACCCAACAATCAAACAAGAACATGGGTTGGATCACGTATCACAACAGTCCGCTTCCCTCAGTTATTCGCGGAAGGTAATAGGATACAAGCAAGTCGTTTTGCGGCCAATCAAGTCTACGAGTTTCTAGTGGGACGAGGTTATCCTCGCGTCATGTTATTTCAAAATCCTCAGATCGTATCTTTCCAGTAAGGCTAGCCAACCCAGGGGTTCGCGTAGACAGATATTATTGAGCACAGGTCCCTCGTAAGGCCACCTTGCCAAGTCATAATATATAGCAGGAATTAATCGGATACAGTCATCCGCTCTTTGCAGATGACACAATATCCGTGGAGACCAGCCGGCACGTCAAGACAATATCTCAAGGCGGCTGGTGTAACACGATCTCGGGATTCTGTCCTCCCCATGCATCTAGTATATTTAGTTGCCTAGTTTAACCCTAGATGAAATCTTGGACTCACATGCTGTGGCCTGCATGATTATCCTCCTAAAAGTCATACTCAAGTACGAGTACCCCAAGTGAGGATCCATGTCAGTCAGTATGCCAACATGTTCTACCCTCCTTAGTGTAATGCATCATTGCAAATACGCCACGTAAAGTTATGAGTCATTTGTCGAGCATGAACAAGAACTGGGACATTCACGCACATGTATCGGGTAGGAATACTTTGTTCACCGGGGTCACATTAGTGCTCATATCATGCTCAGGACAAAAGGCGTAAGGATATAGCTTACACAACATTTATTATATATATACAATATAATATAAATAAAAATATGAAATATAGGGGAGTCCAGGTCAGAGCGCTGGGTCAGAGTGTGCTGGGTCCAAGCGCGCTGGATCAGAGCGCGCAGGGGTCCAAGCGCGCAGGGGTCCAAGCGCGCAGGGTCAAAGTGGGCATGGGTCCAAGCGCGCAGGGTCAAAGCGCGCAGGGGTCAAAGCACGCAGGGGTCCAAGTGCGCAGGGTCAAAGCGCGCAGGGGTCCAAGCGCGCAGGGTCAAAGCGCGCAGGGTCAAAGCGCGCAGGGGTCCAAGCTCCTAGCGCCAAAGGGCATTAGGCCACGAGAGAGCTGCGCCCATCGCTAAAAAGTGCTGGGGTCAAGGGGCTACGTGCGCCAACTGCTACAGGGTCATCTCCTTCCTCTTGGCTGAGAGCAAGAACACCATGAGCCCTAGAACTTCTAAGGACCATAAAATCCTCATCCTAAGCCCAAATTGGGACTTCTATAGGTCAAAATGGGGTAGAACAAAATTCTCTACAACATGGAACACTCAAAACTTAAAAATAATAAAGTTAAACCAAGAAACTCTGAAAATAGTTAAAACTTAGATCTACAAAAATTAAAGCTTCAAAATAAAAAATTTCAAGTTCTAAACTAGTATAGAATGAGGAGAAGAACATATTTTGACAAATAATTTTGTAAGAAAACATGAACAAAATTTATGGATCCATCTCTTGAGCAAGTTGGCACTTGCCTTGGTTGGTGGAGGAAATAAATGAAAAGAAATAAATGAGAGAGAGAGAATGAGATGAGTTATATATATAGAATCTTGAACCCAAGGGTTCATGATGAACCATTGGTGAACAAAAAATAGGTTACCCAAATGAGCCAAAACTGTAGGCCCAAATACAGAAAATAAATTACGAAATAATATTTTGTCGAATATTTTGGGAAATGCATGAAGAGATACAGCATAAAAATATCGTATAAATACAAGATAAATACAATTTATCGGTTTACGTATTAAAATACGTATTCCAGGATCGGGGAGTGACATTTCTACTTGGAGTTTCTCGTCAGTACCTTGCTTGAATCGTGTCATAGAATGAGTACGTGTAATTGAACTGCTAAATCCTTGATATTGTTTCCTTGGCACCACAGAGTCCACACTCGGGATGAGGCTATTTTTCTTGATCTGTTTACATCCGTGAGTCAATACTCGGAACGAGGATGTCGAATTATTTGCACCAGAGAGTCCACACACGGGACAAGGGTGTTGACTTGACTTGCACCAGAGAGTCCATACTCGGGACGAGGGTGTTTACATCAGAGAGTCCACACTCGGGACGAGGATGTAGTACTTGCACCAGAGAGTCCATACTCGGGACGAGGGTGTCTTGCCGTGAGCTAACCAGAGAGTCCAAACTCGGGACCAGGGTTTGGTTCTTCCATTGATCTCATGATTATCGTTCATCTGGCAGTTCATTTATGCGTAGTTGTTCTAGTGTCGTGTTCGTATTCGTGTTCGTATTCGTGTTCATGTTCGTAGTCATTTTTTTATCCTTGTTCTTCTTGTTTATTTCTTGCGCATGATAAAATTATTAGATAGGCATGTATATTATGTATCTTGCTATGTCCTCTGAGGACCTGATGATCTCCTCAGGTTTAGCGGTTGCATGGAGTTAGCTAGTAGTTCTGGATGGCAGAGGATTGACGTTCTTGCGAGATTCAGGTATCGTTATCGTGTTTATTATCCGCTCGTGCTTTCATACCTTATTATGAGTTATCATGTTCCTTGATTCAGTTTTAGACTCTTGTTATTTCCTTTAGAGTCTTATCGGGCATTTATGTTAGTGGGCTGCAGACCACGACCCATAGTGTTCATTCATGTTTTATATTCTTATTGTAGATTGAGATATAGATTTGTTTGCCATGATTTGGCAGTATACCATAGCCTTGACAGCGTTTACGTATTCGAGTCGGGCTGGAGTCCGCTTGATGCGTAGCTGGGCTTGGATACGCTTCGTATCCGGAAAGCGGGTGCGGGTCGTGACAAATTTTTTGGTGGCCCATGCAGGTCAGAGCATATCGTATCGGTTACGTAACTGTACTGATACGAGCCTGCGACTTGACTAAACCCTTAGAAATCTCAATCCATACTGCTTTAAAAATTCTCCTAGAAATACTCTACGTTCTTGAAAACTCCATATTTGCTCTCGATTATACTTCCTTGCTTTCCGTACTAACTCTCGTCCTTCCTATTTTGGGGTGACGAATAATCGTGTTGTCTAGGATTTACCAGAAATTCTTAAGAATATTAATATTGTCTGATTATTGAATTTTTGGTTGTTTATAGGTATGAGAGATTATAGATGCTATATGCCCTAGATATATGTGGATAGATTTATTAGCAACTAGATAGAAGATTATGAAATGTTAGTGACCGTATTTTGAGGAGTATGACCAAAGGTGGGTAGAAGTCCTCAAGTACTCGGAGTTATAAAATGACTAGAGAAGGTCATAAAATATTTTGAGGAATTAAATTTGAGGAGATTAAAGTGATAGTAGACTTTGATTTTTAAAGATAAATATGAATTAGAATTTCGAGGACGAAATTATTGTTAAGGTGGGTAGATTTGTAGCTCCCCTTCCCAAAAAATTTTGAATTTTTTTTATTTTAAATGGTGATTTTTAAATTTTTATAAATGTTTATTTAGTTAATTATTACGATAGACGATTTTAGCCATGGTTGAGTTTTGAAGTACCAGACGACTAGGAATCATGGCACGGATAGTGCAGTGGCGTGCTTTGACTAGTGTTTAGCCATGATAAGGGAGTGCCAAGCCATCGGTGTGTCCTAACTAGAAAAACTAGGCCAAGTTGTGACTTAACCGTACCGAAGATTTTATTTATTATTTAATTATATTATTGAGTTTTAGGGAACCCGGTTGTACCGAACCTGACCAGGTTGGACTCAAGTCAAATCCAAGCCCATGTAGGCATGTAGTGGGACCAAATACAATCTTGTAGACATGTTTGGTAAATGCAAATATTTTTTTGCATATATTTAGGAATTGGTGATTTATATTTATTAAATCATTTATTATAATGATATGTATATATGATTATATATATATTTTATTATTTTTATTTTATATATATATATATATATAATATATATATATATATATATTATATATATATATTATATATATATATATATATATATATATTATATATAATATATATATATATATATATATTTTTTTTTTTTTATGGTGTCCGGTCATCCTCGCACAAGCCCGTGGCAACGCCACCCAGCCGGCTTGTGCGGGAGGGGGGGCTCGATCCCGGTCCCCCGCCAGAGCCCCCCCTCCTGCCACTTACGCTAGGAGCGCCGGACAAATATATATAGATATATATAATATATAATATATATATATATATTATAATATATATATTATGTGTGTTGTGTGTGTGTGGTGTGTGTGTGTGTGTGTATATATATTTCTATAAATAAGACACTATATTATGAATATATTATTAGGATATATTTTGGTTATTGCGAATATTTATTGTTATAATGGTAGGTATTTTTGTATAAAAAATAGATATTACCTATGTGTGTACGCGTATGTATATATAAATATATAAATATGTGTATATGCGTATATATATATAATTATACGTGTGTATGGATATACATATTATAAATAGATATTATATACATGTATAAGTGTTTGTATATGTAAATATATAAATATGTGTGTAGGTGTATGAATATATAATAGGCTTTAGGAAAAGGGGGATTGAAATAAGCAAAACCGAGCTCAGCCGGCCCACAGTAATTACAATACCAATCCCAGGCCACCCAGCTGAGCCCAGGCCCACGCTAGAAGTCAGCAGCCCGCACAGTAGGAAGACCTGAGAGAATTCCCACAGCTCGCTCGAACCCAAGAGAATTCCCCAAAGCCCATGCCAGGCCATCCATGCTTTATAACAATATAAAACCTAGCCCGAATAACAAACTTCCATCTTCCTCGTCGACGTCTCCTTCACCATCTCATCTCGGCATCGCCACCACCTATAAGACAGTACCGACGTGAGCTTCATTCATTGTCACTCCATCCGGTGTTCTGCGGTGGTCGAGATATCGGCTGTGCGACGGTGCAGGCAACCCGACGTGCCTCTCATCATTACCGGCGTCGACGCCTCCCATGGCTTTCTTCGCCTACGTCCATATTCAGTGAGCAGCGCCCCCTCACCCCTGGAGGTCACCCGCGACGCCGGACGATGCCGGAGCGCCGCGCGTGGTCCCGGACGGCGGGGAACCGTGCGCGTAGGACAACAGCACTTGCACAGCAGCAGTACCAGAGTTTACGAAGGCCGCTTCGCAGCGCGAGTTCTCGGCGCGCGATCGATCGTTTAACAAACTATCACTTCAGGTACGAGTACAACGTATACACCTAGAAACCTGCTAATTAGTTTGTATAAAATT